>PVKN010011025.1:0-22067 GCA_004027915.1 Capromys pilorides
ACAACTACAACAACAACAAAAATTTTGTCTTCTCTTTGTACAAAGAGAGAGTAGTTGTAGATATAGTCTAATGTTCCATAATTGTAGTGGGTTACCGGTGAAACTGGCATTGTTGGAGGCTGTTGGTATAAGCCTCTTACAGCTCGTCATACTGATCTAGCTCTGCATTCTATGTCTCGTAATTAAGCTTTTCTGCTGGGTGATCGAGGGCAAGTTAAGGCCCGACCTGTATAATAGATCATCTTTCGTGTCTTCCAGAGTCAAATCCCCTCAGGATTAACTTTGGAACCGTGTACAGTGCTTTGTAGAGATGTTGCCAGTGTCAGCCATCGGGATGAGTCATGGCCATTGCTTGACCAGTTTGCTCTCTGTGAAAGCCTGAGAGAATGTCCTCTCTCTAGGTGACTCTCCTTAGGCACACTATACTTCGTTTATCCCTTTCCTGAGGTCCCTTAATCTCCTTAAACAGAAAATTTGGGAAACCTCCGAGTTATAGGATGATACGGCACAGGTTCTCTTATGTCCTGAGTCCTCACTAACCTTGAAGGAATAAGCCAAAATATTGGCTATCCTCGTAACCCTTCTTTTCTCCAATTTTTGGACTGTTAACTTACATTCTCAAACCTCCAGCAGAAAAGCTTCATGATGCTATTACTCTATAACATAGATAATTGAGCTTAACATCACTGTCTTTCTGAGTATCAAACATCTTACACTTATCTTGCAATTGATACTTTCTGCCAATCATTGATATTCTAATAAATCTCTTTAGAATTTGATAAAAGCATTTACACATTTTTACACAGATATCTAGAAATCCAAGGATGTACAAAATTGTAACCTATCAAGTGTGTGGCATTTTGCCTAGTCTCTTACTCTCCCTTAATACCCTATTTTGTTAATCAACCATTTACTTGAGAGGGGGAGTCCAGGGTATTTTCTGAGGAGTTTGAAGGGGTTTAGGCAATTCCAGTCTAAAAGCAGGCATAGAACATAGGCTGAGTTCTCAGCCCAGGATCCATCAGTTCTTATAAATCTGTTTTAAAACTTCTCTTTGTCCAACAGCTCTAGCACCCCACAGACTGGATTCTTCTTGCCCAAGTTTTATTAGTGGTGCCGGCTCAGGATCAAAGGCCAGGCTTGGCAAGATGGTCTTTAGAGAGAAGCTTTGAACGGAGGCCAGGGACTCCTGGTTCCACTGGGGATGTCCTCTAGCATGTGCAGACACACAGGATTCTTATTATTTTGTTGTTAATTTCACTAGAGGCAGCATTCCTTTCTTTTCCTTTTTCCTAATAATATTGCAGGAAATATGCATTAAAGTTGAGGGTTAAAAGCTGTCACCTTACGTGGGTACAGCAGGTAGGCTCATTGACCCATGTGATTCTGAATCCAGGGAGAAAATAGGCTACAATAGTCAAATTACATTGTCTGAGGCCCCAGGTGGTGTGGAAGTAAGAGCTGTGTTTAGGCCTTTGTTTTCCAGCCTGAAGGTCTGAACTATAGCCCGTGTGTTCATCAGCTCACCTCAGGATTTGACACAGGCCCGTTCATGCCCCATAGCCCGTTCACGCCCCATAGCTCGGCAGTGAGGTGTGGGCTTGGGAGGCCCCGCTGCCGTCAGGAGCAGGAAACCGCTTACTTCACTGGCAGTGAGCAGGTGAGGCAGAAGGATGAGTGATGATGAGGCCTGGTTTCAGATCAATTTAGTTTTGAAACAGTGATACAAAGCTGGGGGGTGCCAGGAAGCATCTGGGAGGAAGTTGTAATGATCTACCCTAGGGCTTAACCATTTACAGGCCTTTCTCTGACTCACGGCTGGCGGGAAATCACTCAGTTTCCTACAGTTGCCCCAGCAAGATCAACCTGTCCTGAGACTTCCATTCTCCCAGGAACTACAGAGCACCCCTGCGAAACGGCTCTTCTGAGAGGCGCACTGGGCAGCTCCCCCTGGTCCTTTTTAGTCCTACAGACCTGCCTTTCCCTTTTGTGCTTCATCCACTGTGTAAAACAGACAGAGCTGGAGCTCATGCTTTCCTAGGTTGGGAGATGGTGTCCTGTGGCGTAGGCAGGGGCCGGCATTGGAAGTCAGAAGCCTGCGTTAGTGGTGTGTATGCCAAGGGTGCCCTCCCCTGAAGGCTTACACTCTGCCGGACACAGTGCGTCCCAGTAGCCATCTTTTATTCCCATTTGCCAGATGAAATTGAACTCAGATTGCCCAAGCATACAGGAGGTGTATGAATTTAAAACACTTTTTTTTTTCACTCTTAGTCTCATGTTCTTGATCGCTAGTCCGTCGCCTTCTCAGGATTTGAAACTTGGTCCTGCTGCTTTCTGGCTGGGGAGCTTTGATTCCTTACTTACCTCTCTGAAGCTGTTTCCTGAGGCAGTTTGACCCTTGGCAGCTTCTACTTCCTGCGTTGTCCGGTTGGGAGCTATACTATCCACCTTGTGGGTAATTTTGCGAAGATTCGTGCAGGAAAACACTTAGCTGGATGCCATGAAACTTGTTCCTGCCTGCCTAGACTAGTGAGTACCTGGTGGTTGTGATCTGTGTTCTGCTGAATGCAGGCTGGCGGATGGGGCCAGGCGCCCTGGTGTGGCCAGGCTGAACTCAAGGCATAGCCCGCTTGCTGTGTGTAGCCTGTGTGGGAGGCAGAGACATGCACTTGGTAACTGCCAGCATCTTCTTGGTTGCTGGCACTGTCCCCTTGAAAAGTAGATGGACAGCCCAGATACTGGGCTGCAACTGTTTGGAAACATCTAGTAGTGGAAATAGGCCAGCAGACAAGGTGGTGTTCAGTGAGTCCCGTACGCTCCTGGGAGGCAGATGTTGCAGATAGCAGGAAGAGGATTTCTGTGTTATTGGTACCTTGAGAGAGTGACAGAATTTTGGGCTTAAGGTTTTTGGGTAATAGAGCAATCATTAGGCTCCTGCTGTGTAAGCTGGTAGGAGATTAGAGAGCTCATTGAGAGGTGTGCATTAAAGAAAACCACCAAGAGAAGTGTCTGGCTAGCCCTCTGCCAGCTGGAGACTTTCTCTGAGGGAAAAGGCTATTTGAAGACCAGGAAATGTGACTTAATTTTTAAATGTTCGAATAACTAATGCAGTCACAAGATTTAGACTTCAGAAGAACCTATGTTAGTGAATCTTATTCCTAGGGCTGGTGGTATAGCTCACCAGACAGACTTAAGAGCTTGTTTAGAGAAGCACAGAGGTCTGGGTTGGATCCCTGGCACTGCATGCCACACCGGTCCTGTCCCAGGCACCCTGAGCCAGCCATGAAGTCTGGTATGGTGGCGCACACCTGTAATCCCAGCACCAGGGAGGCAGAAATCAGGAGGATCACTATAAGTCTGAGCTGCGTAGCGAGACCCTGCACACACACACACTCTCTCTCTCTCTCTTTCTCTTTCTCTCTCTCTCCTCTTAAGAAGTCTCATTCCTGTCCCCAGCTGCTAGTTTTTGGGGGTTGCTTTCAAAAGTACTTTTTAAATACAATTAAAAATGTGAATGTTGGGGGCCAGTGAGATGGCTCAGTGGTCTAAAATGCCTGCTTAGGCAAGCTTAGGCAACCTCAGGGACCGCAGTTCCATCCCTGGCACCACGTCCTGTGCCAGCCCCACCTCCAGGGCAGGCTAAGGTGGCTATAATATTTTAAAAAAAAAATAAAAAGAAATGAATGTTAATATGATAGCACAGAATACATTGTTGTATACCTTTAAAAAATACATAGCAATGTATCTTTAAAGAACTTTCCATTTAGACCTGGGGTAGGATCTTCATCTCTATAGCTTTCTCATGGCTGCTTAGTGTTGCATTGTATACAGGATGTCATGTATAACACAGATTAAGTCCTTATTGATGAGTATTTAGACTCAGAATTTCTGCATTTATAGGTCCTTTTTTTTTTTTTTACTGGGGACCCAACTGAGGGCCTTGGTTTGTCGTCTCTCCCCATCCTGAGAAGGCCACAAGCACTTTAGAAGCTCAGGCAGTTCGTGGGTGAAATAACCTTCCTACAGAACGCAGAACGCAGCTCTAGACTGACCTCCCTAGGTCCTAGTTCCACACCAGCTGCTTGAGCTTGGGTCACTTTTGTCACCTCAGGGCTATCGTTTCCTTTCCTGATAGCCAAATTCATGGTTGTTACGAGGGTGTAAAATCTTCTATGATATGCATGGTGGCTGTGTGAGGCCTAGTTTCTATCCAAGTGAGAAAACATCAGTTCCTAATAAGTACAAGTTCTACATCAACATGTTGGTATTTCTAACTGCCAAATTTAAAAGGGGGTTGAGGCAAAGAACAAAATCCACTACATGCCTAAGGTGTGGGAGTGTTAGGTTGCTTAATTTAGATGCTTGAAGGGCTTTTCCATAGGTGTATAGTCCACCCTTAACGCTAAATCACCCAGTGAATGGTGTTTGCCTCTGTGCTTCTGGTTTTTATTATGTTAAGAAACAATGTTAACTATTAACAGTGTGGGAGGGAGGGGCTTCCTGACTCCTGAAATAACATGTTTGGTAGTGCTGCCCTGAAAAGTACCCTGGATGGGTGGCTTAGTCTGAAGTTTATTTTCTCTCAGTTCTAGAGGCTAAAGATTAAGGTACTGGGTTCTTTTCTTAGCCTCTTTCCTTGGCCTGTAGCTGGCCTTTTTCACTGTCTTCACAAGTCTTCCTTTGTACTGTCTGTCCGAGTTTCCTCTCTAAGGAGCATGGTCTTCGTACAGTAGGGCTGACCTCATGACTTTGTTTGAACATAATTACCTCTTTTAAGATCCTATCTTCAAGTATGGTCCCATTGTGAGGTACTGGGGATTAGGACTTTAACATAGTAATTGGGGGTTGAGTACATGAAGAAATTCATGACAAGAGAAAACTTGGGCTTACGGAAGAGTGTTACCTGGTAGTCATGATGCTGTAAGTATTGCTTTGCACAGCTGGGTGAATAAGTGATGAAGAGAGCGCCCTATTTAATTTTACCCTGTATTTAACATTTGTCACATAGCATCCTCATCCTTCTAGACGAGGTAAAACCAGACTTGTCATAAGCTGAGGCTTCAAAGCTGTGTGTTAGAGGTAAAGGGCTTGGCCACCCTGGGGATCCCATGGCCCCTGGGACTCTTGGGAGCTGAATTGAGCCCTTTTTCCTTTCCTGCCACTGGCCCCACGTCACAGCCCAGGACTCCTCAGTGGAAATGTCGTCAAGGAGGCAGGGCTGGTCTCTAAGCAATCTTCTCTCTCTTCTGAGCACATTCCAGCCTTCCCACAGAGGAGTGTGTGTGTGTGTGTGTGTGTGCGCGCGTGCGCGCGTGCGCGTGCGCGCGTGCGCGCCCTTGGGCCCTGGGAACCAGCACAGGGTTCAGGGGAGCTGAAAGCAACTCTTCGTGGTCTTTGTTTCTGCCCCTTCTGTTCACAGCTCTGCTCTCCAAATGATGGGCCATGTCTTGTCTTACTTTACCTGGATAAATTTTATTTTGATAGCTTTATACTAATGCAATCATGATAATGGAATCCAGAATGTGTCATTCCCAGATATGTGTCTTTGACATAAATATTTTTAACTGGAAGCAGTTAAGCGGCAGATGGCAGAGTTCTTTCTGCCCTCCCTGCCTTCCCCTAAAGACAGGATATAAATTTCCCTTTACTGGAGATAGCTCTCTTCAGCACAGGGAGGCTGTCAGAGGAAGGAATCTGCAAACAAATCTCACTCTGTGTCTTAATTACTTTTCTCTTGCTGAGACAAAATACCTGACACCTAAACTTACAGTGGAAGAGGTTTATTTAGCTTGTTTTGTGGAGATTTCAGTCCAGAGTTGGCTGGCTCCAGGGCAGAGTGACACATGGCAAAAGGGACCCCCAGAGGAGAAACAACTCTTAGCATGCAGAAGACCACAAAAGCAACAGGACCATAACAACAGCACCTTTCCTCCCCTTTTATTTTATCCAGACTACTCAGGGCAGGAAGCCCTCACACCTTTAATCTCAGTGCCCTTGAGCCTAGCATTGTACCAGGAATCAGTTCTAGTATCACGTACTCTAGGTCCAGCCACCTCTGAGAAAGCCCCACCTGTGACCGCATGAGGCCTTGGGAGGACATCTAGGTACAGCCATGACACTGCATTAGTTAGTTTACTCCCCGGTATTTACCTTCCCACAGTTTCCTGCCTCCGGAAGCCTATAACTGCTCTTCTTTTTCTTGTCATCTCTAAAATGTATTATTCTTCGTTGAAGATGCTCTATAAACCAGAGTCCTAAGCCACTACTTGGAGTTAACGTTCGCAGAGGTTTCTCCCATGTGACACGCACATTAATAAGCTTGCTCGTGTTTCTGTCTTGATAATAACTGTGTCCTCTCTTATATTTGACTTCTACCATTCAGTCTCATGTCTGTTAGATCCACGCTTGTTGTGTGTCCGTGTAGCTGACTGAGTTCACTCTGTAACTGCCACAGTGTTTCCCTCCATCCCACCTTGATGGATGTTTGGTATTTCCACGACATACTGTTGGGAATCCTGGGGCAATGCACACTGTGTCTCTCGGTGTATTTCTGTAGAATCTGCACATCCGAGTGGAGTTGCTGGGTTCTGGGCAGTGAATGTGCTTAGCTTCAGTCCATTCTGTTAAACTGTTTTTGCAAAGAATTGTTCCATTTTACACTCCCATATCAAGATCTGCTCCATGTGTGGTGTGTGCACGCATGCAAACTATACATAACATAGCATTTTCTATGTTAAATCATCATTACCCACCTAGAACTTTTTCAACATCCCAAACGGAAACTTTTTTTTTTTGTCTTTTGGAAACAGGGTCTCACTATGCAGTTCAGGCTGGTCTTGAGCTCACTTTTGTAGCCCAGGCTGGTCTGGAACTCACATAGATCCTCCTGCCTCAGCCTCCCAAGTGCTGGGATTACAGGTGTGCACCACCATACCCAGCTTACAAACTGAAACTCTTTAACACCCATTAAACAATGTCTTCCCTCCCCTCTCTCTAGGACCCGCGGCCTTGTACCCACTAATCTTGTTCTCTACCATCCCAGCCTCAGGTTATGTTTTTAAGTTGATGCCTGATGTATCACTAAGTTGCCCAGGCTGGGTTTGAATTCTCAGCCTCCTAGACTGTTGGGGTTATAGGTATGTGCCACTGGGTACTGGGAATGGAATTCAGCTCAGGACTTCGCTTGCCAGGCAGGTGCTTATGCCGCTGAGCCATATTCCTGGCCCTCAGTGGCTGTGTTTTCATGAGTCGCTTCCGCAGTGGTTACACCATTCCACATTCCCACCAGCAATGCAAGAGGGCTCCAGTTCCTCCTATTGTTGCCCAGACTTGTGTTTGTAGTAGCCATCCCGGTGGGTGTGAGGTGGTGTCTCATTGTGGTTTTGATGTGCATTTCTGTAATGACTAATGAATGATACTGAGCATCTTTGCATTATACTTATGAGCTATTTTGTGTATCATCTTGGGAAAAAATTTTCAAATCCTTTGTCTCCCCCTCTCCCCCACAAATTGGGTTGTCTGGTTTTTTTGGTTTGGTTTGGTGTGGAGTTTTAGGAATTCTTTATGTATTCTGGAAACAAATCTTTTAAAATTCTATTTCTTTCTTTCTTTCTTTCTTTCTTTCTTTCTTTCTTTCTTTCTTTCTTTCTTTCTTTTTTTCATGAGACAAGATCTCACTTACCCAGTCTAGCCTTGAACACTATGTAGCCCAGGCTGGGCTTAAACTTCTGATGATCCTCCTGCCTCAGCCTCCCAAGCACTGGGATTACAGACATACGCTACCACATCTGGTTTACTTTTTTGTATTGTATTTTTATACACTTTTTGAATACTTTATCATGTTTACATCACTTTTGTAGTTTTCTTATCCTTTCTTTAAAGAAATATATTTGAGCCGGGCGTGGTGGTGCACGCCTGTAATCCCAGCACTTGGGAGGCTGAGGCAGGAGGATCAGTGCGAGTTCGAGACCAGGCTGGGCTACATAAATGAGCTCAAGGCCAGCCTGAGCTGCATAGTGAGACCCTGTCTCAAAAAGACCAAAAAAAAAGAAAAAAGAAAAGAAAGAAAGAAATATATTGGGGGGCTGGGAAGATAGCTCAGGGGCACCAGTGCCTGCCAGGCAAGTGCAGGGTCCTGAGTTTGATCTCTGGTTCCACAAAAAAATAAAAATAAGGAAATATATTTTTAAACCACACTGCTAATAATTACTTGAGATTAAAGAACCATTGAGACCTCACCCTGATGTGTATACAGCCTGGTCCATTCTGTTCTTGTGCTCCAGCTTTGGAAAATTGTGGTTAATTTTGTGGATGATGGGGCCTGAGGCTTGGCCCCCGGCGGTTAACCTGACTTCATGTTTTGGCCACAAGGAAGGGTGGCTAAGAGTATTGTTTCTGAAAACCTCGCAGATGACTTTGGGTCAGGCGGCCCTAGTTTCTGAACCTGGGTTTTCTTGTCTTTCTTGTCCCTGCTGGTATTTCCTTGGTAGGGTAAAATACATGATGACATGGCCCCATTTTTCTGGCTGGTGACTGTGGATGTTAATTTAAAGTGTCCACTTAAAAGATGACCTAGCAGAGGAGATTCAGAAGGAGCGGGACAAACTGAAACAACCCGAGGTTGTCTGGAGTGGGCCTCGGACGGCAGTGTGACAGGGCACGTACTTTGTGTAGACGAGCTTGTGGTCTCCAGGAAACCTGCTTCTAGCTACGATCTTAAGTCAGCCCTGTATCTCGTGAAGTTACCTGGGGCTAAAGTCACTGAACATTTCTCATCTTGGATCCTTGGCCTCATGAACACAGTGGGATCTGATCCACAAGCTGACTGTGAAGGGGCCCTCCCTCCCTCCTGACGCCAGCCCAGCGCCCTGCCTGCAGGTGGGATCAGTCACACAACTGTGTGTCAGGAAGCCAGCCAAGCGCCCCACCTGCAGCCCCTAGGAAACTGCCCCTGCTCCAGCTGGGGATTCTTCGGTTGTTCCCTGCTAGCTTCTAGAAGCCATCTCTTTCCTGATGCTCTCTTTTTTTCTTTCCCCACAGTAGCTTTTACCAGCCAACCTGGGCAAGAGTCGGTCCCGCTTGGAACTGATAACCACGGCTTTGCTGTGCTGAGTGGAGAACCCCCCCAGGTAAAACACCTTGCCCACCTGCCTGAGTAGCACCCAGAGCTGCAAACCGCGCCTGGTCAGGACAGGAGAGGAGTGTGTTCTCTGGGCGCGCTCCAGTTGCTGCTGCCCAGCCGTCCCCAGTTGCCGTGGCTGTGGAGCAGAGCGCATCTGTCAGAGCAGGTGGGGTAGGGCTCGGCCGCCCAGCTGCAAGCACGGGTGCTGGTCTAAGCAGGAGTTCGAGAGAGCCTACTTCTTGGGTAGCGCCACCCCCTGCTCTTAGCCCTTTGGATTCCCCTGCACCCTCTCCCCTCCTATTCTTTCCCCTATTATCCAGGTTACCTCCAAGTGAAGCCTATTTCATTGCAGGACTGCCAGTCCTACCTTGGCAAGGTGAACTTAGGAGTGCACCCACCCCTCTTTCCCTCCTTTCTCTCCCTTCCTTTCCTCCCCTGTTCCACTCCCCCCTCTTTCTTTCTTTCTCCCAGGTATTAACTTGAGAGTCTTAACACTGACCTATGCCCCAGTCCACTTTGTATTTTGAGACCGGTTCTCATGACTTACCCCAGGCCAGGCTTGAACTTGCAGTCCTTTCTCCTCAGCCTCCCAGAGTGCTTGAATTACTGCTGTATACACATAGCTCTTTTTAATTTTCTTAATACCTAATATAACTATGTGACAAAAGTTTTTTAAAAATACTAGTGTGCCTCTAATCATAGCTGCTTGCGAGGCTGAGGCAGGAGGTTTATCTGGGCAATCCTATCTCAAATTTTTAAAAAAGTTTTAAAGAGCTTGGAATTTTGTAGCTCAGCTGTAGAGTGACTGCCTAGCATGCCCAAGGCCCGAGGCCCACTCCCCAGCACCATACTGCTAAATAAACAGTGAACAATCTCCTTCCGTTTGTCTCCATCTATTTGCTTAAAGCCTGTCCTCTGCTCTTAGACAGATACAGATAACTACGGTTTGCAGGTCATTTCCCTCTAGAGTTTACTTCTGTATGTTAGATGTTTATTTATATTATATGTATTTAGGAAGATTATACAATTTGAATATATATATAAATATAAAAAGACTTGTGCAAAAGCTAATGTATTGTTTACATGTCCGTACCTTTCATTTTGTACATAACGCTGTATCAGTACATCTGTCCTCTTCCCACAGCCATTAGTTTCTTCTTGCCTCCCAATCTTAGTTGTATTAAGAAAATCTGAACATGTGGTCTTAATCTTCCTGTGCTCTTACACAAAAGATGGAGTAGTGCCTGGCACTGAAGCCCCATGTGATTGTTAATAAAATTCTAGGCTATGTGAAGTGGTTTATACTTTGATCTTTTAATTTAACAGTGTATATCAAAACAGCTTTCATTGCCAGCACATGGAGAGCCTCTTATTTCTTTTTTGGAGCTGCATAATAGTCTTCCACAGGGCTGTGCTGTAGTGTATGGTCTTTCTCTGTACGTGGACACTTAGACTGTTTCCAGATTTCCTTGGGCAGTAGGTCCATCTGTGTGTCTTTATTCACCCTACATTGTGGTAGGTGTTCCAGCCCTTTCCACATCAATGTTAAGGGGTGTTCTGTCCTTGCAGGAAAAGAAAGCTTTGAAGACCTCCCCATCCAAACATATCTTACGAAGACGCAAGAGAGAATGGGTGGTCCCACCAATATCTGTCCCTGAGAATGGCAAGGGTCCCTACCCCCAGAGACTACATCAGGTATGATGGCGGCTTTCCCCTGGGAGTCATGGGTGGCTACAGGGACCCCATCCAAAGGCCTGAGTGTGAAGTTTCTTGCTGCGGAGTGCTAGGACCCACAGAGCAAAGTCCTGGTCCGGGGAGCAGATCCTCATAAGGCTGTGCCCCTCTCCACCTCTCCCAGCCAGTTTGCCCCCGCTTGGGACTCGGGATTGAACTCAGGCACTTGCACTTGCCAGGCAAGAGCTTATTCTACTATAATCAGCTACTGTTTTCTTTTTCAGCTCAAATCTGATAAAGACCAAGGCACTAAGATTTTCTACAGCATCACGGGGCCTGGGGCAGATCGACCCCCAGAGGGCATCTTCGACATTGACAAGGAGACAGGCTGGTTGCTGTTAAATAAGCCGTTGGACCGGGAAAAGATTGCCAAGTATGAGGCAAGTAGTCTTCACCCAGTGTAAGGGTCCCAGCTGCAGCAGGGCCTCAGAAGGAGGAAGCGCTGGGCTGACCTCAGACCTCTGTGCCCACAGCTTTTTGCCCACGCTGTGTCAGAGAACGGTGCTTCTGTGGAGCAGCCCAGGAATATCTCCATCATTGTGACGGACCAGAATGACCACAGACCCAAGTTCACTCAGGAGGTCTTCAACGGGGGTGTCTTAGAGGGAGCCCGGCCTGGTAAGAGGACCGTGGGTCCACTGGGACTAAACCTAGCTTTGGGGCAACTTCTGGAACCATCTAGAAGTCAGCCCAGACCCTTAAATACTGAAAAATGATCCCTCCACTGCCTTTTTTTTGCAAACATCTTTCTTTCTTTCTTTCTTTCTTTCTTTCTTTCTTTCTTTCTTTCTTTCTTTCTTTCTTTCTTTCTTTGTTTCATATATTATGGCACGCTCAACCTGCCTGGGGGTGGGGCTGGCACAGCAAGCGGTGCTGGGGATCGAACTGTGGTCCCTGTGTTTGCCTAAGCAGGCACTTTAGACCGCTGGGCCATCTTGCCAGCCCCCCTTTTTTTTTAAGATAGGGTCTCACTATGTTGTTCAAGCTGGCTTTGAACTCACTATGTACCTCAGGTGACCCTTTCTCTTTTAAGTACTGGGAACTGAACTCAGGACCTTGTGCTTGCCAGGCAGGCGCTGTGCCACTGATCAATATCCAGACCCCATCAGGCTGCCCTCAAACTCATGGTGATCCTCCCGCCTCAGCCTCCCCAGTGCTGGGAATACCAGCAGGTACCACCATGCCCTGCTGGATCTTCCACTACCCTTGGTTCCTTTAGCTATGCTTCAGATTACATGGAATCTTAAAAATGCAGAGTTTCACTTACATGATTATGGTCTCTAGTCATATCCATTTACCTATAAAAGCCTCAGATGCATCTTTCTTTATAGCTGAGTAGTTCTCCATTGTATAAAAATACATCTTTTTCATCCATTGCTCAGTTAATGGGTATCTGGGTTGTTTCTAGGAAAGTGTTCCTCCACCAGCACCAGCATTTGCTGTTGGTTGATTTCTTGATAATAGCCATTCCTTCTGGGTGAGATGGAATCTCGGTTTTGTTTTAATTTACATTTCTGGGATTTTTTTTTTTTTTTTTTTTTCTAATTTACAGTTCTGAAGGGACCAGTAGTGTTGAACATTCTTAACCTATTTATTTACCGTTTATATCTCTTCGTCTGCAAAGTGTGTATTCATCTCAGATGTCCAGTTTTTCATTGGGTCTTTCATGCCTGTGTCTGATAATCTCAACAGCTACCTGGGGCTGCAAAGACTGAGATTTGAATCTTCACCAGCTGATAATGGGCTTAAGGGTGGTCTTGAAGATTAGAAATAAATGTGCTTTTGGGGGTACAGTTGAGTAGTTAAGAGTACGTGCTTAGCATGCATAGCTGGGTTCCATCCCCAAAACCAAAAGAAAGAAGAAACAGAGAAGAGAAAGCAAAAACACGAACATCCTATTATTACTACAAAGCGCTTGACATAGACTTTTTCAGTGAAGGTGGCAGCAAGGGTTGGAAGATGCTTGAACCTGGCTTATGGAGAGTGGAAAAGAAGTACCCGGATGGAAAAGAGGGCTGTGGGGAACCAGCGGACATGAGATCACAGTAGATGCATATTAGCAGCTTCAGAGACAGATGCTGATGGAAGGAAAATTTTTCTGTGTTGTTGAAAATTTCAGAAAGAGGCCGGGCATGGTGGCGCACACCTATAGTCCTAGCACTTGGGAGGCTGAGGCAGGAAGATCTATGTGAGTTCGAGGCCATCCTAGGCTACAAAAGTGAGCTCAAGGCCAGCCTGAACTGCATAGAGAGACCCTGTCTGAAAGAGACAAAAAGAAAGAAAAAGAAAATTTCAGAGAGAGTTGATTAGACTTCCAGTCACATGAATTCTCACAACAAAAACAGTCTTAAACAAAGTGAAACCCTTCCCAGGGCTGGGGAGATAGCTCCGTGGCACAAGTGCCTACCTGGCAAAGTGCAAGGTCGTGAGTTTGAACCCCTGTCCTTGGGGGAAAAAAATGAAACCCTTCCCTCTCCCTTTTCCTGTCCTCTCCGCTCTCTCCTTCTCTCCCCTCCACCTCGCTCCCTCCCCTTCCCTTTTCCTTCTCTCCCCTTCCCTCTCCCTTTCCTTGTATTTAGGATTAGCCCATTAGTAGATCCAGACTGGAATTCAAAGAATTAGAACTAGGTTTCTTCTGTTTTGTTTTTCTGCTGTTTTGGGCTTTGTTCTCATGGTTACCTCACTGTGACCACTGGAGCTCCAGCCATTACAACTGGAAGAAGGGATGCTTGTGGGAAGAACAAGCGCATATTTGTAAACAAACAAAACTTCTCCCAAAATTGTATATAGTGTTCATAGTCCTAGTGGCTGCCAAAGAGATGGTGATAAGGCTGTGTGTTCACGGTGAGCCTGTGCACCCTGAGTGACGGTCCCAGAGTTTAATGCCGAGAGAGCGGGGAGATGAGCGCCAGCAGCAAGCGGGTGGGGGGCGATCCAAGCTGCCGAGCAGAGCAGAGCCCCTCAGAATTCCAGGAGTAGGCACAGCTGATCTGGGAGAGAAAGGGACTCACCCACCCTTCCCATCTCCAGGTACTTCAGTGATGCAGGTGACAGCCACCGATGAGGACGATGCCATCAACACCGACAACGGGGTGGTTGCGTACTCTATCTACAGCCAAGAGCCGAAGGACCCGCACGACCTCATGTTCACTATCCACCGGAACACGGGCAGCATCAGTGTCCTCTCCAGTGGCCTGGACCGGGAGGTGAGCGAGTGGCCCTGGGGTGCCCACGCTGAACCTGAGGCCTGGGTCATGGCAGGACAGGGGGGACCCCAGGACCCTGGGTGGCACTGCATTGTTCACATGCTGATGGCCTGCAGCCCCCTACGCCAGTGGGCTGCTGCCAGCGTTTCGGGAAGTCTCCCACGAGGCTGAGGAGGCAGCCGTGAAATGCAAACTTCAGCGACTTCGGAGGTTTTCTCATTTCCTCTTGGAACGGCTCACTTGGTGTGCACATTCCCGGATGCGTCCCTGGTGTGCCACAAAGTGGGATTCGCTCCATGGATATCGGAGCTGCCTTCTGTTTCCTACATTCACAACTCCCATTGTGGAGTAGTTGGGGGCCAGGGTGGTCCTCAAGACAGGCCCAGCACCAGCCTCTGCTCCTGTTTGGTATGGTGGGAGTGAGCACGGGTCAAGGAGAAAATTGTGAGAAGGAGAAACCCGGCACCTGGCCAAGACTGTGCTTCCCGGACTCCATGGCAGGGCCTCTTGGAATGGACTCATAGTGGATTCCCCCCACCTCTTTTTCTTCCCAGAAAGTCCCCAAGTACACCCTGACCATCGTGGCCACAGACATGGATGGGAATGGCTCCCCCACCACAGCAGTGGCAGTAGTGGAAATCCTTGATGCCAATGACAATGCCCCGTTGTTTGACCCCCAGAAGGTAAGGAACGCTCCTCGGTCCTTTCCTTCATTCACGAAGGACTAAGATTTTTCCTTTCTCATGAAACTCTGACACCAGTCCGCGTGGCTTCCAGTCCTAGTCTCCCAGCACGCTGGCTGTGTGACCTCAGGCACACTGTCTAACCCCCTGTACCAGGGTCCTAGTCTGCGAGGCGAGGGTAATATACCCTTGCATTGTTCTGTGTGTTGATAAAATGATAGATGTATAATCCTTAACACTGTTCTGTCAAGGTTAACGCGCAGTGTGAAAATCTTTGTGGACGTGAAAACCGACAGGGGTCATTGAGCACTCAGGAAACTGAGGCAGGAGGATTGCCGCAAGCCTGAGGCCACCCTGGACTGCAGCATGAGCCTGAGGCCAGCCTGAACTGCGCAGTAAAACTTTGTCCCAAAAAGACCAAAAAGAAAAAAGCTAATGATAAAATTTATTACAGCATAAGACGTGTTACCATTAATCCTGCCTCAAGATACTCCAGTACCCCTTAGTTCAGGCACACTCCTTCTCATTGCTTTCTGAAGCAGTTTGAGTATCTTTCCTGGCTGCCATGATATTCTGGCTTGATTCAAAACTTTTTTTCTTTTGTGCAGGGGATCGATCCCAGGACCTTGGGTTTGCCAGGGCAGGTACTTAACGCCACTGAGCTTTCTTCTCTGGCCTTGATTCAAACCTTCCATGGGAATTTCTTTCTTTCTTTATTTTTTTTTCCTATGGGAATTTCTATCAAAAAGATTACAGTGTGTCCTTACTTCATTGAATCTGGCACTCTGTTGACTTCTGGCTTCCCCCCTCCCCCCGCCCAGGGCAAAATGACCATGAAAGATAAATTTTGAATTGATTCAGGGCATTAAAGCATATGACAATCCAACTAAAGACACTCATGAATGAGAACATCCAGAACTGCTTCAGAAAACAGCAAAAATGCTAGGATGGATGTATTTGAAGTGAGGGGGATGTATTTGGGGACTATGTTGGCAATGTGTCTTTTACTATATATATATATGTATATATGCATAACATATTTAGTACAGGGTCTGTAGGGTCTCACTACACAGATAGGACTTGTAGTGATCCTCCTGTTTTCAGCCTCTCAAGTGCTGGGATTATAGGCATGTGGCACCACGCCTAGTCTCAGTGGCTGTATCAGTGTGCCCTGGGGCCAAGGCCAGCATGGTACACCAGGGATTGAACTCCAGTCCTTGCACCTGCCTAATAAGCAGGTGCTTTAGTCCACTGAGTACTATAATCTTTATTTATTTATTGCGGAACCAGGGATTGAACTCAGGACCTTGAACTTGCCAGGCAAGCACTTGTACCCCTGAGCTATCTCCCCAGCCCCTAAAAATATTTATGTTATGGCCAGCTCAGCCTGCCCTGGGGGTGGGGCTGGCGCAGCATGTGGTACCAGGGATCAAATCTCGTCCCTGTGGTTGCCTGAACAGGTGCTTTAGACCACTGAACTCTCTCACAGGCTCCTCTAATCTTTAAATTTAGTATTTTTCACCAGGTTTTTGTTTTGTTTGTTTGGTACTGGGAATTAAATTCCGGACTTTGTGCCCCTGAGCTGTCTCCCCTAACACCCAAATACTTTTACATGTGCTCCATATCACTTTCCCCTGGTGAACACTCGCGCAACTTTACTGACAGAAGACTTGGGGCATTGTCACCTGACTGGCACTGTATGGAGAACTTCAGCTGCTGAACTTCTTGTAACTTATTAAAAATTTGTTCTGAAGGAGTGGAAATGCAGCTTGGTGGAAAACACTTGTCTAGAATGCACGAGCTCTGGGTTTAATCCCCAGCCTTGCCTCCACACCCAGGTTATTCTAAGCAGTTAACTTCCCAGTCTTTGCTCCCAGCCCAGGACCTCCATAAAAGTTCCCAGCTGGTCCCCTAGCACAGTCAGGGATCTGCCCTGCTTTTGTCTTGTGCTTTTGAGATAGGATCTTGCTGTGTGGTTCAGGCTAGCTCTGAACTCATGGCAGTGCTCGTACCTCAGCCTCCTGAGTGCTGGGATTGCAGGCATGTGCCGCCACGCCTAGCCCGCCTGCCCTTCTTTCCACCGTCCTTATAGACCACTGACCTCAGTGAGTTAGGTGTGTGAGCTCGCTGCACTCATCAGGAGCTTAGACACCAAAACCAGCGAGACTCTGGGAGCATCGGGCCCCGCGAGAATGGAAGGCAGGCCCAGGATTGGTGCAGTTTGTCCTATAGCCTGTCAAGCTGGTGCTTGGGACCTTCCGTATCTGTGTGGCAGCTAAGGGGGCTGGTGACCGAAGAACAGATAAAGCCTTGGGGAACCCAGGGGTGATGTGGGTCACAGTCCCTAAAGAGCTTCTCGGATGATCAGTCTCCTCTGGTCGTGCTGCTTTCTCCTCTGACAGTATGAGGCCCCGGTGCCTGAGAACGCAGTGGGCTTTGAGGTGCAGAGGCTGACAGTGACGGACCTGGATGCCCCCAACTCCCCAGCGTGGCGCGCCACCTACCACATTGTGGGAGGTGACAATGGGGACCATTTCACCATCACTACCCATCCTGAGAGCAACCAGGGCATCCTGACAACCAGGAAGGTGAGTGTACCTGGGGTAGCCACTGTCTGCGTGGGGCCATAGGTCGGGTAGTGGCCTGGCGCTTCCCTCCTACAGCTGACCTCCAAAGTCTTATCCTGAAATCATGCTAATTTTGCATTATTCTGTAGCATATGTCTAGGTGTTGGGCCGAGGGTGCATAAGCACCTTCCTGGAAAACATGAGGTCCCCACGAGGTCCCAAGTTTGATCCCCATGAGTGGGGGAGGGCGTAGATAGCAAAATGTTTTTAATTAGGCACATTCTTGCCTCTCAAAAAAAATGGTTTAAGCTTCCTTGAACTCTTGTTTTCATTGGGGAATAGGGCACAGGTTGGGTCAAAAAGTCTGAATAGAATTGATGCTTCAAAAACATAGGTCTGAGTTTTCTTTGATTTCTTTTGTTTACTTTCAAGAATGGCCTAGTTCGAGAAGCAAGACTTCACATAATACTTACACAGCAACCCTTTGGGGAGCTTAGGGTATAGCTTCGTGGTGGAGGGCTTGCCTATTACGCACAAGGCCGTGGGCTTGACCCCCAGTACTTGAAGGAAGAAAAAAGATTGATTGTCTCCTTTTTATGACAAATACTGTAATAGTACTTTCACATGGTGAAATTAAGTTCATTTACAATACAGCTTAGCTAACGCATGCTTTTTAGAAAAGTAAGCACCCCAACTATGAAATCTCAACAAGTTTTACTAGAAAAGTTACTGACTCCAAATACTGTAATACTACACTAGAAAACACAGAGAAGTGACGATTACGTGAATCTCTTTGTGGAATCGCTGAAATGCAGTGGATACTGCAGATGTTGCCCTGGCGACGCATACCACAAGTGGCTTTGATGTCTTTTCAGAACTGAACACATTCTTGAAAAAGCCCTAAACAAATTAAGTTACAAGCTTCTCTCAGAAGCTGCAGTCCTAGAGAATTTAGTATATATTAAAACCATACCAAAAACTTAGTTTACATGTAAAACATGTTATAGACTCCTAATTTTAAACACATTTTTGCACATCCATGAATATCAAAATGTCAAAGGAGATAGTGACAAGTCACATGGGATATAGGATCAGTCCTTTGTGTTCACAACCTTGTGGAGCATGCCATCCCAGCCTCAGCTTAAAATGTCAGTTGCACCTCTAGGCGTGACAACTGGAATGCCCCTGTGACTTTCTAAAATACCCCCTAATATCACCACCCCACTGGGAGAAGTCCTCAAGATGTCTACTTGGGAAAAACAGATACAGCAGGATGTTGGTGGGGGTCTATGTGTCACTATGGGCCCTTCTGATGTCCACAGCCCTCACAAAATGGTGGCTCTAGTCCTTGTTTTTTCTCTCCTAGGGCTTGGATTTTGAGGCCCAAAACCAGCACACACTCCTTGTAGAGGTGAGGAATGAGGCTCCTTTTGTGGTGAAGCTCCCAACCTCCACGGCCACTGTCGTGGTCCACGTGGAGGATGTGAACGAGGCCCCTGTGTTTGTCCCGCCCTCCAAAGTCATCGAGGTCCAGGAAGGCATCTCCGTTGGGGAGGTTGTCTGTATCTACACTGCACAGGACCCTGACAAGCAGGATCAGAAAATCAGGTACTTGAGGGGCCTGGGCTCGAGTCAGCCAAATGCACTAGTGCAATGGGGTGGGTTGTTCAGTTGCCCAAGATTGTTCAATATTTAGAATATCGCCCTTCGCTAGGCCTCTCCTTTCTTCCATCCTTGTGGCTGAAGATTCTGAGTTAGGGGGCCAGGGATAGATATGTCCTCTCCTTGTTTGTATATCCCTGCTGGGCCTCCACCTGCTACTCCAGGCTCCATCTGTAACGAGACACTTCTCCTGTGGGGGCTTAAGAGCCCAGTGACCATCTGCCATTGGCCCGAAGAGGCTTGAAAAGGTGGCAGTAGAATTTCAAATAACTCTGGGTGTGTCCCTTCTCTGTTCTTCCCCTCCAGCTACCACATCCTGAGAGACCCAGCTGGGTGGCTAGCAATGGACCCCGACAATGGGCAGCTCACTGCTGCAGGCCTCCTAGACCGAGAGGATGAGCGGTTTGTGAAGAACAATATCTATAAAATCACCGTCTTGGCCACTGATGATGGTGAGTGCTTCCGCCCAGCCCTTCCACAAGGAATGCCTTTGCTTCCCATGTCACATGCCCCAGCGTGTCCCCTACACAGAAAAGAGTGAGGGTGGACAGCAAGCCAGACTGAAGTTAAACAGTGCTAGAGGGGAACACCCACTTGGGATCCCCCTCCTATCTCTCTTTTGGACAGGAGCTTTCTTTCCCTCAATAAATATCTTATGCTCATTACCTCCAAAAAAAAGAGTGCTGGAGTCAGGTTCCTTGAAACTCATCAGCAAACACTGGACCAGTCCCAAAGTGGCCAGTGGGTTTCATTCTGTGATAGATTGTCAGGACTGTCAGTGTTGTGGCTGCAGTGTGCTGAGTTTGATTAGTGATGTCTGCTGTGGACACAAGCAGAAGGACAGCTTGATCGCCATGTACTTGGCACCACTGGTTTGGTCTGTCCTGAAGCTGTGGCACAGAGGGACTTGAGGAGTCAGAGCTGAGTGGTGAGCAGGAGCCTTTCTGAGGATGACTGAGTAGGTCTTGAGCAAGCTTAACATTCTTCCTGTGCCAGCCTCAGGCAGATGCTGAAAAGAGATCCCGTGTGTCGTTGTGAACAGGGAGCCCTTCCGCCACGGGCACGGGGACCCTCCTGCTAACGCTCACCGACATCAACGACCATGGCCCAGTTCCTGAGCCCCAGCAGATCATCATCTGTAATCAAAGCCCGGTGCCCCAAGTGCTGAACATCACAGACAAGGATCTGTCCCCCAACTCCTACCCTTTCCAGGCCCGGCTCGTTCTTGACTCTGACATCTCCTGGGTGGCAGAGGTCAGTGAAAAAGGTAAGTGATGTTAGCAGGGGTGGTGGTGGGGTGTCTACTGGGTGCGTGTCTGCGTCGTGCCGGGACCCCACAGAGTCATGTTTCAGAAGTCCTTTGGTTCCTTCTGGGTCAAGATGTGTCTCAGGAACATGGCTCAGTGGCAGAGCACTTGCCTTGCATTTTTGAGGCTGTCTGTAGGTCTCCCAGCACCACACACACCCAAGCTAGCTGCTGCCCTCCTGTGTTCATCTGTAGTTGCACAGGGGCCCTGAAAACTGGAAGACCTTTCTGCACAGATGGGAAGACGGGCCCAGAAGGGAGCAATTTGTCTAGTGTCACCCAGCAAGTCAGGACCCAGCACAGGGCTGGGGCCATAACCACAGTGGTCAGAGGCACTTGGCAGGTGGGAGTTTGGAGCGGGAGCGGGGTTGGTTTGAGCCTCAGAATCTCGTACACACTCACATAGTCACGTACTCGAGCACATAACAGCTGCCACTCACCGAGTGAGCCTACTATGGGCCTGACCCACCTCAGGTGCTTCACACTGAATTACTTAATCCTCACATCAAGCCTGTGAGGAACCGATGCTGTTGGCTTACTGGCTCCCACGCTCACGATGAGAGAACCAGGGCTCACAGTTTAGATAGCTTGCCACAGGGATCCCAACTCACAGAAAAGGCTGGCACTAAGATTTTTTTCTGGATCTTTAAAAAAAATAATAGTAATACTGGAAGAGCCTGGTGTGGTGGCACATGCCTGTAGTCCCAGCACTTGGGAGGCTGAGGCAGAAGGATTGGTGTGAGTTTGAGACCAGCCTGGGCTACAAAAGTGAGCTCAAGGCCAGCCTGAACTGCATAGCAAGACCCTGTCTCGAAAAAAAAAAGACCCTGTCTCAAAAAGATCAAAAAAAAAAAATTTACTGGAGATTGAACCTATGGTCTTCATATTACTCTGTATGCCTCAGGCCTTTTGTATAATTTGTTTTTTTTGGGACAAGGTGTCACTATGTAGTTCAGGCTGGCCTTGAACTCAGTACCATATATAGTGTAGTCAGGCCTCAAACTGATGGAAATCTGACATCCTCCTGCCTCAGCCTCCCAAGCACTGGCATCATAGGTGTGCGCCGCCACCACACCTGGCTTTTCTATTTTTGGAGCTTTTTTTTTTTCTTCTTCTTCTTCTTCTTAATATATCAACCAAACTGGCCAGTGTTTTCATCCCCATATACACATGAAAGCGAGGCTGTACAGAGAGGTGTTAGAGAGCACACCTAAGGGCCCAGCATAGGCAAGAAGTAGAAGTTGAAACCAGAAGATAGAAAATAGGAAACAGGGAAGTCTCTTGCAAGTTGGAAGACCAAGAGAAGGGGGAAGGGGACATAAAAGGAATTAAATGTGCATGTCCGTGTACCAGCTCCCCCCGGTGAATGTAATCACCATGTACTGCAAACGTGTACTGATAAAAACTAACAAATAAAAAGAATTGGAAGCCAGGCTTGAACTCCAGAGCCTCTGGTCCTCGTCCTCATCCACCTCCCTGTCCTGCTTCCCTCCAGCCCTCCCGCTTGGCGGTTCTCAGCCATCGGGATTTGTCAGGCGCCACTTGGGGTGGGGAGTGTGTGAGAGGTGAAGCCAGCCCCACATGCTGTCGAGCTGCCGGGGCGCTGCCTCTCCTGGGACAAGGGGCTTTCCCAGCAGGGAGCTGAAGAGTCGGTGAGCTCTGATTCTGCCTGCTGAGAACCCGAGTGCTGCAGCTCTTGCGCCTCGCGCAGCAAGGGTTCCCAGAACGGCCGCAGGCACCCGCATCGTCTCGTTTTCATGACTCCTGTGATTTTGGTGTGTAGGTGCA
>PVKN010011026.1:0-22083 GCA_004027915.1 Capromys pilorides
CTCCTTCCCTTCTTTCTCAGTGGAACCCTCCTCCAGCCACACCACTGAGCTCCTCCCCACAACCCTTCTGAGGCCTCCTTTGGCGGAGGGGCCGGCGCGCCCTTCATCCTCAGCACTGAGCCTCCCTCACCCTGTGCCCGTCCTGTGATCCTTTCAGGCCTGTAAGGACTCAGAGGAGTGGCAGCGGTGCAGAGGAGAGGAGACCCGGCGAGGCCTGGGGGCGGGTCCTCGGGGTGAGCAGCGTCTCTCAGGAGGTAGGGTGGCAGCAGCTCCTCTGCCAGGCACCTGGGTCGCAGGTCCCAGGCTTCCTGCCAGGGGCGCTTTGCATGGGCCACTCCCCTTGGCATATTTGGGAGAGCAACTGGAGAAATTTTATTTCTTTTAATAAAAGGAGTTGGCCTCCTTCCAAATCCCAAAACCTTGCTCATTGCTACTGGATTTTGTTCAAGATGTTGGCCACCCGGGAAAGGCCCATCTTTCTGTTTTCTTGCAGGTATTTTGTTAAAGCTTGATAAGGTGAATGAGACCCCAGAAACTGCTCACTCCCTGCCCTTGGGGAACCCGCACACCGGCTGACCTCTCCTGCGCTTGGTGGCCCCTGCGATCCGGCTACTTTCCTCACACGCAGAGTAGAGCTCTCAGCGCCCCCCTTTCCTGTCACACTAGTGTCCTGGGATTACAGATCAGAAAGAAGCTTGGCAATCGGTGGGGGGAGGGGCTGAAACACAAGCACCTGAGCCTGCCCGGTCCTGTCGGGCCAGAACCAGCAGGGCTCTTCCTAAGTGTTGGGAGCAGAGGGACTCCGAGTCTCTACGCTGAGCCTCACCCTCAGCTATTACTTGTTAAAGTTCTCTGTGTGATCCTCGTGTGCAAATTGGGCCTCGTATCTATTACCCCAGAGAGCAGAAAATTAAGCATTTGATTTATCAAAAACCCCCAGAGAAAGCAAATTGGCGGCCTCCTTTCTGCATCCGGATGTCGCTCCTCTCCACGGCTATGTTAGAGCCTCCTGGGGCCCCGCAGCCCGTTTTTCCCCTTCTGCCTTCCTGCGGAGATTCTGCCCAGTCCCCCCACCCGCCACTGCTACATTTGCTTAGAGATTTATTTACAAAGGCGTGCTGTCCTTTGAGATAGAAAATAACCACGCTGATTTTTCTTTTAAAAAAAATACTGTCTTTCCAATGATCACCTAATCGCTTTCTTTTCTCGAGAATAAAGAATTGCAAGCACCCCTGCACACGGCCCACGGCACGGAACAGAGACTCGGGGTTCATTAGCACCCACTCCTTGTGGATTTTAAGCTTCCTTTTGCCCATTTCCTGAACATTTCTCAACATCTAAAGTCCGGGATGAGTAGTGGGCTGGTAGATTTTCCTCAGTTGTTGAAAAGGTTTGGTAGGCTTTTAGATCTGGGCCTCAGATGCAGAAAGCCTGAGGACCTTCCCCCCCACCCCACCTCCCAGAGACACACCAAACAGGATGCTCTGTTGTATTTTAAAATCAAATTTGAAAACCTTACAGTCGTTGCTTTTAACAGAATGAGAAGGAAAGCCCGAGTTACGGCACACGCCTCGCCTTTCCATCTCTGGAGTGGCAGCTGCGGCAGCCGAGCTGGGGTGGTCTGGTGAGAGAAAACTATTCTTTCCTCCAAAACGCAGGCCTGTCCCTCAGGAGACCAACAGGTCACCGAGTTTTGGATATTTTGTCCCACTTTACCCAAAGCACATGTAGAATTGTGTATTGAGCTTTCTATTTTTTTCCTAATTTTATCTTAAAACTTTTATTTCAGAACTTATCTTACTGGAATTTGGATTCAGAAGCACCTGCTCCTGAAAATAGAAACCTCCCACACAGAAGGAACAGCCCGGCTGGTGGTAAGAACCCCTGGATGCGTGCACTGCTGTGCGAACGAGGACCCGCTCCGTGGGGCTTTATTTTAAGTGCCTGCTTTATCTAACCATTAATCATCATTTTTTATTCACATTCTTTCAGGCAAAATTGAAAAGGTAAGGATGTTTGCCTTTAGATAAGTCACAAACCTGTTTGGAAGTTATATGCATATTCTTTAAATATTTATAGTCCACTTAAAATTGTATTTTTGTAGAGTTCATGAAATAAGTCAAAGCCATTATTATTTTACAGGACTAAAAATTGGTCATATTTTACTTTGTTACAGTATTTTTCCCATATAACAGTACAATGATGCAAGTTCATATTGCAGTAAACAGTGTTTTCTAATCATTGTTGAAAGGGAAGTAGTCACAGTACTTAATACATCATGTAGAGGCCAGGAGTGGTGGCACACACCTGTAATCCTAGCATTTGGGAGGCTGAGGCAGGAGGATTGTTGCAAGTTTGAGAACAGCCTGGGCTACAAAATGAGCTCATGACCAGCCTAAGCTACAGAGTGAAACCTTATCTTCAAAAAGACAAACAAACAAACAAAAAGCCAGTGTCTTAAAGCAGTTGAAACGATCAATACTTTGTTGTGATGAAGTAGTATAAAGCTATGGTATGTTGGGGCCGGCGAGATGGTTCAGTGGTCTAAAGCGCCTGCTTAGGAGGGCTCAGGCAACTGCAGGGACTGCAGTTCAATCCCCGGCACCACATGCTGCGCCAGCGCCACCACCAGGGCAGGCTGAGCCAGCCACAAAATGAATAAATAAAGAAACAAACAAACACAACAAGCAAACAAATAAATAAATAAAATTTAAAAAAAAATAAAAATAAAGCTATGGTATGTTAACTATGCTTTAACATACCACTTGTTTTTTTGAGACAGGTTCTCACTATGCAGTTCAGGCTGGCCGTGAGCTCATTTTGTAGCTTAGGCTGGTCTTGAACTTGCAATGATCCTCCTGCTTTAACCTTCTCAGTGCTGGGATTATAAGCGTGGTGACTAGGGCTTGACAACATATAATGTTTTATCAAAAATATTAAACACAACTATAAAAAAAAGATAGTTTTAATGGTATCTACCCAAGGTTCATTAGCTAATGGCGTTTAGTTGGTATTAACAATACAGCAAGCTAATTTCTGCTGAAAGCAATAGAGAATTATTCTCACCTGCCTAAGCAGAGTACCCTGCTTGATTAAGACAAGGGCTATGCACTCTTAGAACACGGGCAGGGCCCAGAGATGGGTCTCACCACCCTCTGCTGCTTTGCAGAGCCGTTTGGCGATTCCAGTTGTGCAGTTGATGCTAGAGCTGAGTCTGTCCGCGCTCCTTCCCACACGGGCACAGGTGAGATCTTATGCATCAGATTCAAAGTACCATTTTCTTTAAAACATTCACCCTGTTGCTAAACCATTGTCCATGATTTTTCTGTTATTAGAGTAGCAAGCAAGGGGTATTCCACTTATGGAGTTATCCCTTTAATGATGAACCTGGAGAGCAGCACAGGTGAGAATTTCTTTTGTAATTTTATTGAAATAAAGCTCAGTAGAAGTGAGTTAATAACTTGAAATCCAAGAACTGGCTGGGGAGATACACCTGCCTGGCAAGTACAAGGTCCTGAGTTTGATCTCCAGTAAGAAAGAAAGAAAAATTACAAGGACCAAAGAATAACCAGCAGCAAAAAAAAAAAAAATGCACTGTGTGTGGCTAGCAGGAAATTACACTAAGTTACCCTAAAATAAGAAGTGGCTGCAGCCACAGAGAACCAGCGCACGGCTGAGCGCCTGGGGCTGCTTGGGCCTCACCTGGAAGGCTTGGGCAGATAGCACTGCCTTCTTGTTGAAGGACAAAGGACATTCTAATGTTTAAACTTAAAACTTTATTACAATAAAAGACACATTGTCATCAGTCCTCTTTCAAAGAGCCCCTTGTGTCTCACGGGCACCCATCCCATCAGGCTCCCAGCTTTCTGAAGCAGTTCGCAAGGTCCTCTTTCAGATCTTTGTAAGATGCGCCCAGTACTGCAATGAATGCCGCAGCCCAATGCCCCCCAGGGGCAGAGCCGCCTCCTCAGCATGCTACAGCGTGTCCTCAGCCATCCTGTCCAACAGATACAGCACCACGTACTCTGCCTCTCCCTGCAAATCACCATGAGGGCCAATGCTCTGAATCAGTTCAGGACACTCAGGAGGCACGGCTCTGTGACTAAAGACATGCCCGAAAGAGGACATCCAGAACTGCTGCAGAAGGCGGGACAGGCGGGGGACAGATAGTCACAAGTGCACGGGGCTGGGGCATGAATGGCAATGTCTCTTTCACCGCACTTTTTTTTTTTTTTTTTTAATGTATTTGGTTGTTACAGGGTCTCATCACACGGCTCTGACTCATGGCATTTCTCCTGCTTTCAGCCTCCTCAGCGCTGGGATTACAGGTGTGCGCTGCTACACCTGGATTCTGGCTGGCTCAGCCCGCCCTGGGAGCGGGGCTGGAGCGGCATGTGGTGCCAGGGGTGGAACCGCAGTTCCTGCACTTGCCTAAGCAGGTGCTGTAGTCTGCTGCGCTGTCTTGCCAGCCCCCGCAATAATTTTCTTCAACTTTCACTGAGTCTTCCAATCACATCACATAGTAGGAACGTGGTGCTTCATGCGCCAGGAGCCATTTTAATTTCTTGTATGTGTGAACACATCTACAGCTCTTGCCATTCTCACAGCGTAAGTACCATTGTCAGTATCTGATCCATCTTACAGATGAGCCATCCATATGGACAGTTAAGTAACTTGCCCAAAGTCCCACAGCAGGTGTACTGCTAGGATGCGAATGTGGCTTGGCTCATGCTCACAGCACGGGCTGTCACTTCTTGAACCTTCACTGGGGTTGGATTCTCCTTGTCTGGTTCTTAAGTATCAGTTGTGCATTAAAACCAGCTAGACTGCTTAAAAATGCAGGTTACTGGTACTGAGAAATTTTTTATGGAACACTGTTTTGTGTTCATGTTAGAGTGGATGAGTCTGTGGACATCCTGTGTGCCACTCCTTTTTTTTTTTTTTCAACCAAGTGGTTCACTTGCTAGCAGCTCTCTGGCCAGATGATTTTCCTCTACAAGGCCCAGAATAAAACCGCCTTTAGGGGGAAGTGCTACAGGCAGTTGTGGCGAGCCGTGTCCTCAGTGGGTACTGGTGCTGGCAGCGACAGGAAAGCCTGCTTCTGTGAGAAGAACTCGGCTGCAAACACGGATTTTAAGGAGCCACGCGTGGTGGCACACGCCTATAATACCAGCACCTGGAAGGCTGAGGCAGGAGGACCAGTGTGAGTTTGAGATCAGCCTGGGCTACAAAAGTGAGCTCAAGGCCAGCCTGAACTGCATAGTGAGAGCCTGTTTCAAAAAGATTTTTTAAAAAAGGATTTTAAGGAAAGAGGTCAAAGGAGGAAAGGAAGTGGGCTGGACTCTATCCTGGGCGGGGAGGTGCGTGCCTCCGTTGTGGCCGCAGAGGGTAGTGGTTGGGTCACAGCCACAGGATCCCCAGCACCACGTTCACATCCTGGCAGCCACTTGCTGGGCTTGCAACCTCAGCCACTCAGTGCCCTTAAAAAGAGGAAAACCCGAGATGCCGCCTCGTGGGGGCTGCTGTGAGGGCCAGAGGACTGCGGCTGACAGTCCACACCAGCTGGCTTTTGTGATGGCTGCGCTGGGAAACTGGGTATCGGGGAGATATTTTATTAAAAATGTTCCCCTCCATACCACGCTTACTGCCCCTCAGCGCTGAATATCTCCCTGGGTGCCCACAGGGGACACTGTGCTGCTGCTCCAACTCCCGAGTGGGACGACCAGCTCTAGTCCACTGACCCAGTGGTGGCTGAGGAGATAAACCCAGGCCTTCCGCCTCCAGATTTTATGCTTTTTATTGTACCTCCCAGGCGTTGTCTCTTAAAAATTGTACATTTAGATTTTCCCTGTGGTTGGCCAAATGCATGGCAATAATCTAGTATTTAGCTAAATGAATATATTTAGCACTTTCTGTAAAAACAAAAATATTTTTCAAGACCCTAGACTCCCCTACCTTCACTATAAAGCGGCCTAAAAAATAGCTATTGAAACTGCACCCCATTAAATGAAGCAAATCTTTCTTTCTTTTTTTTTTTTTTTTTTAATTTTATTTATTTATTTGTTTGCTTGTTGTGTTTGTTTGTTTCTTTATTTTATTTATTTTGTGGCTGGCTCAGCCCGCCCTGGCGGTGGGGGCTGGCGCAGCATGTGGTGCCGGGGATCGAACCGCAGTCCCTGCAGTTGCCTGAGCTTTCCTAAGCAGGCGCTTTAGACCACTGAACCATCTCGCCGGCCCCAAAATCTTTCAATTTCTAATTATCTTTAAAAAACCTAGAAACTCAATTGTCTATGGCCGGCCTTTTCTGTATTTCTCAGTATAATTTGTGTAGATTTTAGTATTACTGAGAGCTAAACATTAGCCAGTTGTGATAGTTTACTTATTCATAACCTTGAGTAACACTTTAATTCTACTCAATAAACCATTCACCAGTTACATTATTTTTAAAGGGAATTCAAAAGCTCCCCAGCGGAAGGCGGCTGCAACGTGGCCGGCAGCTCCACCCAGCTGTGCGCCCTCCTTGCGCGGCCCATGCCAGGTCTCTCCTGGCCCGACGCAGATGGAGACTTCCTTCAGGGCAGAGATGAGCTTCCAAAGAACGCACGTTCCACTACAGAGAACAACAGCGAAGAGGCTCTACCTGCTCCAGTTTGCCGCCTGAAATATGGAAACTGCAGTGTGGAAGAAAACTTAACAGATGAAAGTGACTTATCGGAGAATGAGAAGGCAAATGACACAGCGCTCCGCTACTTTAAGGTGGACCTGGATTTAAAGCCAGAAACGATAGCCAGCGATGAGGAATCTTTCACCGAGGAGCCCAGCGAAGCCTTTCTCTATCCTGATTTCCTTCCTCCCCCCTTCGATACTCTGGACTTGCACAAATTGGCCCTCTCAAAAAGCGACAACTGGAAAGCGGCAGGAGCAGCTCCAGACGGCGCCACTGAGCGCCTGATAGCCCGGCTCCTGGAGCTGGAGAGACTACAGCACACAACTATCCAAAAGGAGAGGCCGAGACTCCAAGTGCCATCCAGTGGCGCAGCGCCCTCGGAACAAACGTCCTCCTCCAAAGCTCCATCAAAAGCGAGACAGTCAAAGCCTGCTGACCCTGGGAGTCTTCAGACGTCTTCCGTAGACAGAAGTCGAGAGAAAGCAAAACCCAACTCTGGCTCTGGCAAGCCTGAACAAAATGCTACACGATGGAACTGGAGTGACGCCCCCAAGTCTAAATGGACCCCCAAAACACCACTTCTAAAACATCTGTCCACCACAAAACAACTGACTCCATCTTACGGTGACATCCAGAACCCCCACAGCCCCACTGTGAGCTCATGCCAAGAAGCCTCCCCCAAGCCCAGCGCCACCCAAGTGAGCCAGTCGCTGGTTAAACTGACCTCAAGACGGTGCCCACCGCCCAGGTCTCCGATACCAGTGTCATCTATAGCCCTGTCTTTTCCTGAAAATCACAAGGAAGAAGCCAAGACACCACGGCCCAGAAAGAAACTCCACCAAAGAACTATACTGCTCAAGAGACCGTTCTATATCCAGAAGCTAAACTGTTTGTCACCCTCCTTTACAGGTAAGGGCAAGGGCACATTTGTTGACCAAAAATAGCTCTCTCGTACCTTCTGTTGTGAACAAATCTATGCTAGAGCACTGTGTTAAACGGTGCTCCATTCCGAGACACAGACATTAAAAACCAAAACCACAAACCGCGTGGCTCATTCGCATCACTGCCGCAGCGTCTGTACAGGGCTCCTGCGTGGACGTAGCTGATGTTCTCTGCACCTCTGTTTTGAAGAGGTGTTTTACTTAGGAAAGCAAAATGTTCAGAAGATTGTTTTTTTGTTTTCTTGGTATACCTCCACCGTCAATAAAGGGTGTAACTGGTTCGCTGTTGTATCCTTTTGTGCTGACTTACACAAAATCACACACAGCCGTGAGTCAGCCAGCTCGGGCAGCCATCTCCCTCAGTTCCTCACCTCAGATCCCTTTCCTCCTCCCTTTCCCGGGGCACACCTGCCCTTCTCCCCTCTGGACATTTTGTTGTTGCTCACCAATTTAAAGTTGCTGTTTCCATAAAGAATACATGGAGCCCTCTAGATTCCATGAAACTTTTTATTTCTCAGGCCCTTTGTCATATGCAATGAATCTGTTTCCTTTTTTTAAAATGTAGTTAGTGCAGGGTCTACTGTAGAGTCCCACCACACAGATCAGACTCTAGTGATCCTGTGTTCAGCCTCCCAAGAGCTGGGATTACAGGTGCATGCCACCACGCCCAGACTCAATCTCTGTCTCAGTGCACCCTGGGGGCGGGGCTGGCACAGCGTCTGGATCCCTGCAGCTGCCTAAGCAGGCGTTTTTGTCCACTGAGCTATCTGGCCAGCCTAAGCAGGTGTTTTTGTCCACTGAGCTATCTGGCCAGCCATCAGTTCCCTTTTGAGCCAAACTACAAAAGGCGTGAAAGAATCTGCGGGGGAGAAATTGCAGTAAGATCATAGCAGTACACTGCTGCCTCAACTCTGAGGGAAACCCAGACTACGGGACAGGCAAGCTTTATTATACTTTACTAAGGGAAACACACATGAAGGAGTCCTGGCTTCCGTCAGGTTTACTGGAACAGCACATCGGGGAGAGAGAAGTGAAGCACGTTGAGTCCAACACAGGTGCTAATAGGCTCACACCTTGAAAACCCGCAAAGACTGTAACAAACCGCAGGTTTGGATATTCTGGGGTGGTGCGCTTTGGCTTTAAGAGGGTGATTGGTGAGTTCAAATGACAGTCATCAGATACCAAAACCCTCTCCCCACCATGAGCCCAAGACAGTGTTATCAAGTTTTTACGCCTTCTCCTCCCAAATGAGATGAATATTCTGAGTTCAGGATTGGTGAGATATGTTAATGGGTAATTGAAATAAATGCCAGATAGCAAATGTAGCTTTATTTTTACTTTTAGCAAGAGTAAGGCCCACCCACCACAGCAACCATCAAAAAACAGTAGCCATGGCCCTGAGCTATCCCACAGCTATGGGCCTCAACAAGGGCCACAAGGTGACTAAAAATGTGAACAAACCGAGCCACAGCCGCCCTCGCGGATGCCTCGCCACACACCAAGATGGTGTGGGACATGACCCAAGTGTGCGGCTCTGCCCCCTACAAGCGCTGAGAGCTGACCAAGGTCTCCAAGGACAAACGTGCCCTCAAGTTCATCAAGAAACGGGTGGGGATGCACCTGAGCCAAGAGGAAGCGTGAGGAGCTGAGCAACGTGCTGGCAGCTGGCAGTAAGATCATAGCAGTACACTGCTGCCTCAAGGCAGCTGCCAAGGACTGAACCACTCTGGAATAAAGCTTTGCAGAGAAAAAAAAAAAGGTTACGCCACAGGGAACATATTCAGCCTTTCAGATTGACTTCAAAAGAATTTTCTGGAACCCTATCAGCACAACAGAAAATGAATTGACCAGCCTTAATGCAGGGAGCCTCCTAACGACTCTTTCAGCTACACTGCAAATGTGTTGCATTTTCACTCTGTTCTAACCCAGCAACTGGTTTGGGTTTCTGCCAACCATCTTTCATTTCCATTACTCTTCATAGACTATGCCCTGCATCTTATTTTTGACCAGCTCTTTGTATCACTTACCTTTACATGCATTTTATTCCCTTAACTTTTGGGTCGTACTAATTTCATGACTGGAAGGGACGTGTTCACACCTTGCCTGGCCAGGCGGTCAGGACTGGCAAATGGGCCATTCCATCGCTGGGGTTACTGACTGCCCACCACAGGGTCTGAATTTGAACCCAGCTCTTCACTTACCAGCTCCCTCATCATTTCCTAAGCTGTTTCACTTCTGATTTGTAGAGCAGACGGAATTCTTCCATCTCACATCCTCACATGAGGATTAGGTGGCTGCTCGTGAGAAGAGCCTGACCTATATAGCAAACCTCATGAAATACAAGCAAATGAGACGGGCGCGGGGAGCGGCCCGGCAGGTGCACCCGACGTCCGTGGAGGAACTAGCACTTCTAATGGGCACCTTCCAGACCCCTGCACTATGGGCCGGCTTTGGGTCCTGACAAGGGCAAACCCTGATTCTGGACTTTGTCTCTGGAAAATTCTCAACAGGAATTTACATGCTAGGCCACCAGGTAGAAGAAAATTAAGAAACAGCTGGAAATAATGTTCATCACTTAAACATTTTTTTTTAATATTATGGCCGGCTCAGCCTGCCCTGGGGGTGTGGCTGGCGCAGCATGTGGTGCCAGGGATATGGTCTCTGCGGTTGCCTAAGCAGGCCCTTTAGACCACTGAGCCATCTTGCCGGCCCCTCATTGTTTAAACATTTTTATGGAAACAAACCATGTTACTTCATTTAGGATGCCAGTACACCTAAACACTAAGGTGCTGAGCACTTAAAACCTCACCAAGTTGGGCATGGTGATGCACGCCTGTAATCCCAGCACTTGGAAGGCTGAGGCAGGAGGATCAGCCAAGTTTGAGACCAACCTGAGCTACAAAAGTGAGCTCGAGGCCAGTGTGAACTGCATAGCAAGACTCTGTCTCAAAAAAAGAAAAAAAAAAACCATCAAATGTTTTTCAGTCATGGTCCAAACTGCATTAAGTATGTCAAAAACTATCAGAAACTGGGACTTTGTAACTGAGCTTCCATAATGAAAAAAAAATTTGGAAGCTTGTGGGAACTGAAGTGTAACCACCTTGTTTGACCCACAAACCACAGGGAACCCTCACCACTGGGAACCTGTAGAAACTGCATGGCTAATAGGCCAATCTCGCAAAGTAAGGAAATTTCGAGGGGAATTGCTAATGAATCCCCATGTTTAGCTGGCCATTATTCTGAATCCTTAGCTCACGTTGAATCAACTTTCTCACCCAGGGGGCATGCAATGGCGTTCAGGAGCACAGCACTTCCCCTAAGGCTGGACCCCTGCACGCTCTGAGCTGTGCTGGAGGCATGACTCCACAGGTCACAGGATAGGGATGAGCACAGTTTCCTATCCAGCAGCCCAAGCAGGGCACCTACAAGGCCACTTAGGGCAACTGCCACTTGATCTTCTTCTTAAAAAGCCGACGTGACCAAGTGGCCCCTCGTGGCACCTGGCAGCAGTTAGCTCCAGCTGGGGCGGGGATCTCGGCAGCCATTCCCCCCTGCCTCTTTGAGAGCCACACTTTTCTGTCCACAAGTTCACTGTTTTTAAATGCTGAAACATTTCCCACAAAAAGAAACAGCAGGCAGACTGAGGCTAGAAACAGAAAGCCCAGTGTGCTCGATAGTGCGCAGCCAGCCCATCATGTCTTCTCACTGCCAGGAACACAGCACAGCATCTGTGCTTCTGCATGCAGGGCTCTAGCAGCTTCCCACCTTCGAGGAAAGCCACGCCCCACAGCTGCTGCGAAGCTGCGGTTCTATGAAAGAGCAGCCTGAAGCAGCTGGGAAGTCGCTCTACACACCTCTCCTTGTGGCTGAGGAGCACAAGCACATCAAGGCCTCTGACAATGTGACACGGTTCTTAGCTGACTGTCACCTGCCAGAGCACAAGTGCATCTACTTACAGGGAAGCAGCTGAGCACCTCTAGGCAAAAACTAGTGTCTATAACTTAAAAAACTCCGCAGACAAGATGCATCAAGAGATATATTTTATTGTTTCCTGAAAAGTCGACTGGGAACATTTGCTACTAAAATGCAAGTTACAATTTGGAATGGTAACATGAACAACTCGGATACTCATGGAGCACTTTTCAGGGCAGCTTCTGTATCTTGATCACTAAATGGAAAGGTTCTTCAGAACAGCCCCTTCCCCTATGTGCAGAAGGAGAAGAAAAATTAAGGGTGCCACAGCGACACAGCAAGACAACTGGAAAACATCTTAAAGCCCATTTAGTGTCCATCATTGATATGTAAAAACACAATGAGTATACCATCAACATTTCGATAAGGAAGACACTCCAGAGTAAAAATTCACACTGTGCCGGAAGCAGGCACTGCTCCCTACCGACGCAAGGAAACCAAACCGAGGTATGACCATTCAGCCGCTTCCTGTGGCTACACCTACAGGGGCACTCTCTCACTGCTCACTGGCTTAAACTGCAACTTGACTCCGCATGGGCTTGTTTCAGTTCTGAGATCTTATTTCAACCTACACAGAGTTCTAGGGAGGAAGTAGAGGGATGCAGCGTGGGAGGAGCACAGATCTGGAGCCAAACTGACACACTGTGTTCCTCTGCGCCCACCGCATAGCACAAAACATGACACACTTTGTACTATAACAATGTCTTCAGTATTAACTTTTGTTAGAAAAAAGCAGCGACTCCAGTGGTAAGATAAAAACATTACTTAAAAACATAAAATAGAGAAAGTAGAGTGAAATGAGAAAGCCGCTGGACAACGAAGAAAGTATGTACTGGTAGGAAGGACCTATGGGGAAACAAATACAGGGCCTCATTTATAACATGCCTCCCTACTCAAAACCCTAAAATCCCCTTGTTTCTGATGACCCGAGAGAGCAGCCCAGCCTCAGCTAGTCTAACATATATAGTCAAGACAGTTCTCTCCCAGTTTCAGGAAGAACAAGGACATCTTTGACAGTTATGCCAAAGGCTTTTATAAAACCTCAGGTCTGACATATCACTTGATATCATCTTGCCCAAAGTTCACGGCAGAGAATTGTATCTAGAAACTTAAGTTACTACGAAACACGCGTGCAGGTCTGGGCAGCAGGACCATCACTACATGACCTCAGTGGGACACATGTTCGAGTTCCAAATTTCTGTCTCAGCCAAATTACAAGTTCAAATAAAATCAATCCTATGTACATATATGTAAAAGTTTATGGGGCTCCACGTCAATAGACAAATTTAAGAAAGCTCAATTCGGCAATATGAAAACAACACCTTTTCTCATTTTCCTTAAGAAAAACTGACAACAGCTCTGAGTATTTTGTCTGTTTTCAGACCACGACCGGAGCACTTGCTGAAATTAGAGCAGAAATGACAGCATTTAACAGTCGTCTTCCATTGCTGCTTCTACTCTTTTGCATCTGCCTGAAGCCCATGTGCACTGCGATGCTGCTCTGCTAGCTGCTGTTCTGTGCATGATCCTTAGGATTCCTCCATGACAACCGTGTGGAAGGTGGGGTCTTACCCCCCAGGACTTTTCTACCACTCAACCACTACGTCTATGTTAGAGGAGACAGGAAGGAGAGTCAAGCAGTATGATAAAACAAGCACTTACAGATGAGCGCCACAATCAGCACCATTATTCTAGATACCAAACACTAATGAAACCCAAATCATAATGCTGAAAACTAAAAAATTAAGACAAAAACTAAAAATTCTTCTTTTTAATCTTTTATAGGACAGAAACCTTAGCTCATGTCTTCTGGTTGTCATCATCTTCCACTGAGCTGCACCTAAAACACAAAGAACAAGTAACAAGCAACTTTGTTTTTTAAAGGATAGGTAATAATCTTGAAGGTATAAGGTGAACTGTTTCTAGTGAAAACTTACTTATTACATAATTACACAAAATGAAGACATGAAAATCGCCAGAAGCATCAAAATGCTAACTTTTCTCGGTGACAATAACTACTGAACACCTGACTATGCAGCATACTGTCACCATCTAGCGGTGAGTGGGGCCTCACTCCGTATCACGAGACCGGAAAGCTGCACTTGTGAAGCCTTATTTAACAGGCTTCACTCTACCTGCCGAGGAGGCCAAGTCGCCTTCACGTATTTAAGGCTAGACCACGAGGAGACGGGGCGTGGGCTGAGGCTGGCTTACTAGGCCATCTACCACCTTCCTGGCTGTGCAGTTCATGTCAAGCCTTTAAATGGCGCAAAGCCCACCAGGAGAGAGCTGCTATTCTGATTGTCCATTCTTGAATGCACCAAGAGGTGCATACTTGGTGGAATTAGGTGCCTGGGTGAATAAAAAAATCCCATTTACAATTTTAAAATATTATGTAAGCCCCTTAAATTGGATTCTTTCTCAGGGAAACAAACATTAACCCCAAACAGAAAGGGATACATATGCTTTTGGACATTCTCTTCCACCATGTTAAAAATAGGAATTCCTTTGTTGCAAAACCAAGCTGATTTACATGATTTTGTTTTAAACTGTTGCTAAATGTTTATCTACACATGCTGTCAGAAATAACCTTGTTAAGAAGGTGAAGCTGGTGTCTCAGCAAATCAGACCCCTTGGAGAAGGCGTCGAATGGCCTGTGCCCCGTTTTCCTTTTTCTCTTTCCGCACCATCAAAAGGAAAAGTGAGAAAATAGCAGAAACATTAGTTAAATCCTGAATTAGATCCTATAACCTATAGGAATAATCTGACTACACTGAAAGCTGACACAATAATTGTAGGGTTTTTCTGGATGAAATAATTACCACCCTAAATACTAATAAAATGATCAATGTCTAGCTAGGCTTATATTTTAAACAATACTATCAATAAAAACTTTTAGGGGAAAAAAGAGAAAGGTTTTAACTATGGTTTACCTGACTTACCAGTACTGAAGACAAAAACTTTTAAAAATGGCTACAAATGCCTTGTTCACAAAAGACTTTATTATCTAGCGATGCATACTGAGAACATACAGAAATCTGCATGGCCCACTTCACATGCAGCAGAACCATCTTCACTTTACAATAAGTGAGTGTCAACTGTTTTATGCCATAGACAACACTTTAAGGTCACATTCTTAAAGAAAAGCTTCATTTACAAAAGAAATAAAAGGTAAAGAAGCAATTACCGCTTTTAAAAAGCAGCTGCTTTGTTCAAGAGTGGAAGGTTTATGCCTGTATTGAAAGATAACATGATCACAAATAATGAAAACAATGAACAAATGAAAAACATTGTTACCATAAAGCAGTACACTTTCAAAATGACATACAAATAGTTAAAAATTTCATTATGTTGTCTATCTAACCTTTAAATATGAGGACTTTCAGAATCAGGCCTCAACATTTGTAATTAGTAAATGAAAACTGCATTGTTGCTATGTCACTAGGTACTATATTTAACAAAATGTATATAAAGTCTATAGCAAGTTGATTTAAAAAAAGGAAAGTTACTAGGAAACAGTACACTGAAGGCGCTCTATCCATCAAGCGCATACTCCTCAAATTTTAAATGCAATGAACATAACAGAAATTGTAACTACGCCACAGTTGCAATGCCAAAAAATAAAACAAGATCAGCTATCACACATGCAGGGAATTCCGCCACAAAGCTAAGATCCCTCATTTGTCAATTATTTCAATAAAATAACAGCTTAAACACCAGTGATGTTGATGGTAGCTTACCTTCAGTGTACTGAATGTTGTACACAACCTGCTTTAAAAGAGGAGACATCCCTGCAGGCAGGCTCAAGAAGAAACAGACCCCCTTCGGCACTGACTACACCCAGGGCATGCTGCCGTGGCCTGCACACACACACCTAGGAAAACGTGAATATAAACAGCATTTATGCTGGCCATTTCTTTTGAGGACCAAAATGAAGCCAAGTCTGCTAAAAATGGATCATCCACCCAGTATTACTACTCATTTTAGAACAGATGCCTTTGTCTTTTATGTGAACTGCAACCATATACATTAGCACTGTAATTCTGTGCAGTCTTGGCAATTAAAACAATTCTACAGTGAAACTTCACATAAGACACAAAACAGATTAACTAACATTTCTAAAAGAAGTATCACCCTTGGTGTTAATTCAAATAGATCATGCTTCCTCAAATTTGCTGGAGAAGTATTTATAAGTTTATATACATTAATAATAAACTGCTGTGAAATTCCTTCAGTCTTCGTATTTAATTACTCAAACCCTTGCAGCTTCTTCATCTTGTTTAAATTTTTTCCTGGATGAATGCATGCTGTAGGGCCTGGTTGATGCTAATTCGTTTAGCGGGGTCCAACATTAAGATCTGGTCCAACAAGTCCTTCAGCTGGTGTACTTTTTTACGTTGGTCTTCAGGAAGTCGCTGGCACCCAATCAAGTCAGCCAACAGGTCCTTAGTTGGATTAATGGTGCTCATGACAGTAACTTTCTCCTAAAAATAATTTTATAATGTACATCTCTAAATATGCTACTAAACATATATAACTTTTCAACCTTTTTTCTGTGTACCCAAAATATTAAAACACAAGGAATATGTTCACTAACAACAAAAACTCTTACATGTATCCATCCCCTACATTTTTTCAAGGAACAATTACATGGAAAAGTGTCTCCTCTACATTAGCAGTGAAAACAATAAGCATCTGTGGCCTCAGCTACTTCCTTAGCCGTTTCTGATGGGCAAGACAGACACAGATGGGCACCATGAAGTACTACTCAGGATCAACAAAGCCAGGGATGCATGTGGTAATGGGGCGAAAAAGACAGCACTGCTCCAACCCAGAAGACGGGGTCGGGAGAGGGGACACTGCTTTACGAGGCAGAGTTCATAGCAGACTGCACTTAGTTTGAGGAGCTCAAATACTATATAATACAGGAAACAGGAAGCTGTGAGGGACTTCGAGCCAAGGGAAATGCACAATCAGATCTGTCTGTGGAATGATCACTCTGGCACAGCACGGAAGCTGACTGGGATATCATCAGATCAAGAACTGGGTCCAGGAGAGCGGTGAAGGCTTAAATTTGTCCTAGTACAAAACAAACACTGAGGAACTCATCTTTTTCCTAATTTGATCTATTTTGAGCTGCAGAATAGTAGAAAAAGGTATTATATGCTTCGTTTAAAAAAAATTCACAGCTCCCACTGTGACCTGGTACTCAGTTCATCAACAAGATAACCATTTAATACAGCACACTGGAAACAGACTTACCCTCTCTGTTACTTTATCAACTTCTATGTACATGAAGTTGAGATTTTGATCAAAATGCTGATCTTTAAATACACCTTTCCGAATCATCTACAAAAAAAAAACACACCAAAAAACCCTGGAGTTTTCAAGTATTATGAAACAGTCTGGCCGACTAACAATTTAATACACAATAACTCCCACAAATATGAGTTTCTTTGATCCCATGTTCCGTGTTCACTGAATGCACTAACATCTATGGACAAAGCACTCTAAATGCTTGACCTTAGGAATATGACACCACACTTCTCTGGTAGTGACCTCGACTAATTATATTAAGTTGTGCTTTCACTACACAAAACTGAGGATTAAATATGTACTTTTTTTAGGGAAAAATATTAAAGGTCAGCCCTTTCCTCTAGTTAGGAAAAGTATTTTACAATTAATTAATTAAATTAATCCAACAGCCCTAGTCTATGTCAGACTGCATTAAAGTACTGACATGGCTAATTTCTACATAAATTAAATAGTCTAAAAACCATAATGGTGTCTCATCAATGAGAAAAACCTATGAATATTTCACAAGTTTCATAAACAAGCTAAAAATGTTTAAAAGATTTGGCTTTCAGATATTTTAATAAATTCTAAAGTCTTGTGTTCATGTTAAACAGAAACTGATTATACCTGGAGGATCCAAGGTGACTTTTACTTTTTTTTTGACACCAGGATTCAAACTTAGGACCTCATGTCTGCCAAGTGGGAACTTGTGCCACTGAGCTATGTCCCCAGCCCAAGGGTGATTTTCACGTTTAGAGGATGTTGAAAGTGAATTTTCCTGGGGCTAGCAAGATGGCTCAGCAGTCTAAAGCACCTGCTCAGGCAATTGCAGGGACCGTGGTTCAATCCCCGGCACCACGTGCTGCGCCAGCCCCACCCCCAGGGCAGGCTGAGCCAGCCATTAAATAAATAAATAAATAAATAAATAAATATGCATTAAAAAAGTGAATTTTCCTGATACCTTCTTTTCCCTAATCATAAGCTGTCATCAATATTCAATGTCCATCTATTCATTCTCTGTCCTCTAATTACTTCTTTACTTTAGAATCTGCTTTTTCATTTCATCTCCCACACACATTCGCAGTTTCCAGAGCAAGATTGTAAAACATGTTTGCAACCAATATACTCTTTTGCCTGGTCAATGAAAAAGGAGCTCTCTTTTCTCTTTTGATAGCTCTTGCCTGATGAGAAATTACTGATCTGAACGTCAGAAATATGAAAGGAGCTAAGGAATCATGGTAGTTCCCCTCTAGTTACTTTGTTTTACAACTACAGGTTTAAATATCAGCTCATCAATCTGAAAGAGGCTAATAAGCCCCTGGGAACAGCAAGTTCATGCCAATGTCCTTACCTTATTTGGCATCTTTCCTTTGAGATCCATGGCAAGCTTCAACATGTGGTTATTGGTTTTGCCAGGAAACAAAATTTTTCCAGTATAGAGCTCGTATAAGGTACAGCCTACAGACCACATATCTATACCGTAGTCATAGCTTTTACCTATAACTGAAAACAAAATGCAAGCTTTCACACAGGAGGCAAGCACGCGACCACAACTACTCATTCTTATTTCCATTAATGGGGACTAACAGGCTGACCAACAACCACCTCGGTTTCTCCACTGGGCAACTAGTTTCAAGTTTTTCCCACTAATTCTTAACAGCCTTAAAAACCTTTAAAAATGAGGATGGAAGAAGAACGAAAGGGGGATCAGGAAACTATGTATTTTTTCTCTTTCTCATTTTCACCTTTGGTAGAGAAGCTAATCAACCTCAACCAAGGCAGAGGAAAACAGCTCCCATAATCCACAACCGTGATGACCAGACCCTGAACAACCCAGAGCAGCCTTCTAAGGCCGAGGACCTCCACACTGCTTTGCTACTCTTGCTCGACACGATCAAGACTCCTGTCACAACTACCTTCATTCCACCTGAGGAGGATCAACTTGCTACGGTTCCCTTCCTCAGGAATGGCCTCGAGCGGCTGCTGGAGTATGATGGAAAACAGTGCTTAGACGGTAAATCCGCTGTTTCCACTGCAGAGGGTGGCCCAGGTCAGGGCACTGTGAGAAACTTACTGATCTCAGGAGCCCGATAAAATCTACTGACAAGGTAAGGTGTTATGTCATTATCCGCGACGTGGGAAGCCGACCCAAAATCACAGAGCTTTAAAATCGTTTTTGATTCATTAACCTGAAAAACATTTTTAAAGGAAATTTAATCCATGCCAGGAATAATGAACACAAATAACTAAGATCAGCTTTTAAGTCATATCAGTTCCAATGCTAAGAGCACAAATCATTTTAAAAATGTCTACAATTCAGTTTCCTCATTATGAAAATTTAAGAGCTCTCCAACATTTTACCAAGACTGGAAAATCTTTTCAGTGAGAAAACGAGATATAACCAAGTACATTTAATTAACAACAGTTTAAAAAGTGGGATAGTGACAGAAAAATCTCATTCACAAAGCAAAGTACCCCTTAGAAATCCTTTTTCAGAGACCTGAAAAAGCCGATTTCCTCTCCAAAGGAATCAGACTTGTTAGCGTCCATGGGTCAGAAAATTGTGATGGCAATGAAAACAGAGTAACTTGGAATAACTTTATAGGGGAAACAAAGCAAAACAAATCATGTTCCATTTGAAACTGGTTTAGACAATCCTAAAGCTAGCCATCATTTCCATTCTAAAAATTACTGAATCCCTTAAAGCTAAAGAAGTTATTAGTTGAGAAATGGCAGGTGACAGACACAGCTCCATGTTAGCAGGCTCAGGGCTAACAGAAAGGATTCACATTCTAGAGTACCTGCTTGTCCTCCTGCCAAAGAGTCACACGAAGGAGCACAGCACTTTAAACAGCCCTGGCACATACAATCCAGGTGCTGCTTCACACCAGACTACCTACGCTCAACGATATTCATGGACAACGCTAAAACAACGCCAATCACGAGTCCCTTAATTGGCAGGTTAGGAAATACATATATCAAAATGGAACCACACAAGAACAAAAATTAGCAACTTTTTTGTTGTTGTTTTTGGTATGGTAGTATTGGGTACTGAACCCAGGATTTTCACACTGAACTTAATCTCAGCCCTTTGAGACAAGGTCTTCCCAGGTCACTTGTTGTCCGGGCTGTGGAATTTCATTAACAAGCATTAGCTCCAAGTTCTCTAATGTTTTAGGCTTTTCTTCCTCAGAAAAAGACATTCAGTTTCTAGAATCCATGTGAAAGCCTGTGTTTGTTTACCCTTAATTCAAGGAAAACAGAGGAACTGAAAACAATGGCTTCTAAAATAACTGCTTCATGTCTTATTCTTAACCTTCTTAGTGGTTTACACTGGGGTTCACTTTACAATTATCTTCTAAACTGCATGCTTTACTTGGTATGGATGCTACATTCACAATTGAAAAAGAGAAAAATCTGAGGTTAGTAAAACTATCAAGATGGGATTGGGGAAATAGCTCAGAAGCATGTGCCTGGCAAACGCACCTGTGAGCGCCACAGAGCAGGTGCTGAAACTGGACCAGGAAGGAGAGGGCATGTGCACCAACCATGGCCATGCATTCCAATCCCAAAAACGTCACCAACACGGGGCCATCTCTACACTGACCACACCAGAAGCCACTAACAGAACAGGCCAAGACGTCCAAAGGGACATTCCCCAACCACAGCTGAGTCCTATAGTTTGGGTCCTCAAGAGTCACAGCTTCCTATACACCTTTTAAAACTACCTCCACGTATCTGCTTACAAGGAAACAAATCCCTCAATCACTTCCACCAGTCCGTTAAAACAGAAACACAAGTGCACACAACAGTAACAGGTGCCTCATTTTTTAAATACACTAGAAGAAACCCATTATTTCTACAAAGGTATTCTTGGAGTTTTTGCATGTTTTGAATCCATCTAGCAAAATCAAAAACACAAGGGCAACAATCAATTTCTTCTTCATAGTTTTCTCTGCCCAATTTTTTTAAAAAGTAGGCTGGTGGAATTGTTCATAGTTATGAAGTAAGTTACACTTCTGATTCCTGCGCCTGAGGACTAGCACACTAGTCTAAGCGTCTGCTTAGCCAATGTAGTCAGGCGCAGGGCATCTGGGTTCAATCCCTAGCTCTCTAACTGAAACCCGACGTGCCCTCAGGGCATCATCACAGACAGACCCAAAAAAAAAAAAAAAAAAAAAAAAAAAAAAAAAAAAAAAAAAAAAAAAAAAAAAAAAAAAAAAAAAAAAAAAAAAAAGGCCTTCTGAAACATTACAGTAATAATCAGTACTAGTAACAAAAGATACAGACGCAAAAGGTGGTCCAACGTTGATATCTGAAACATTACAGTAATAATCAGTACTAGTAACAAAAGATACAGATGCAAAAGGTGGTCCATCTGCTTTACTCACCAGGATGTTGTCCGGCTTGATATCTGCATGTAGGATGTTGCACCTTTTAAGGAGTTTCAATGCCAGGAACAGTTGCTGACTATAAGATCTTACAGCTTTAATATGGAGACCAACATCCTTACCATATTTTTTTAATACCTCTCGTAAATTCATACTTTTAGGAGACAAAGAAAAAAATAAAGTAACGGTTAAAATGCAAAGTGAAGTTTTATGAAAGGCCAAAAAAAAAAGAGAAAAATACACATTACATAGAATCAAGTGCAAAATACAATTTACAATGAAAAGTATATGACTTCCATCAACAATGCTGATGAATTATCAGAAAGCTTTTCTTCTTTTTGTCTTTTTGAGACAGGGTCTCGCTATGCAGTTCAGGCTGGCCTCCAACTCACACTGATCCGCCTGCCTCAGCCTCCCAAAGTGCGGGGATTACAGGCGTGCGCCACCACGCCAGGCTCCCAGAAAGCTAATTCTTGACCTTTGCAAAATTAGAAAACAAAAACTAAGAGCCTACTGACAAAAGCCTCCAACAGCTAGACAACCTGCCCCAGCATTTATCCACAAGAAGGCTGGCAGAGAGGGAGTGGCAATGCTTTCAGTTAAGGCTCAGGCTCTGACACTGTACCTGAGAGGCTCAAACACAAGGCACAGATGCTGCTTGTGGTAGAAGTGCCTGAAGAGCCGCAGGCAGTGGAACTTGTCATCAGGGTCAGCATCGTTGAGCTTCTTCAGGAACTCCAGTTCTTTTAGGCCAGTCTTTTGCCTGCAAACAAAAAGAAAATTAGATCTAAACTTAACACACATGGCATTTGGAGGA
>PVKN010011027.1:0-22061 GCA_004027915.1 Capromys pilorides
TCCAAAGGAGGGTTACAGGGACTGTGAGAGATTTGATAAGAGATGTAGTAAGATCTTGGAAGGGAGGAAGGGAGGCTTGGAAGAGCAAAGGGAGAGGAGGAAGGGAAGAGGGAAGGCTGGGAGGAAAGATAATGGAAGGGCAAGAGAAAGAGAGGCAGGAAAACGGAGGGCAAGAGGAAGAGCACGCTGGGGAGAGGCTATTACAGTTCAGATTAGAATACTTATTTGGAACATACAGCATACTATTCTTGTAGTGTATTCTGAAATTATTATAGTGAGTATACCGTATACTTATTTCAAACTAACTATGGTAAGTAGCTACAGTAAGATGAATTTCTGGACCTACAAAAGAACCAAAACATGGTCTTGTTCAAAACATAAGCATTTTGTGTAGTAGTAAACATAAGGTTATTGGAGTGCCTCAGCTAAGGCTTGTGACCACCCTTCAGGAAAGCTGCACAAGGCATTTGTCGGCAAAAGCCCACAGGTGGGCTTGGAGACCCCTGGATGCCAGCCATATTCCCCTGCACTGTCACTTCCTGCAGCAGTGCTGCACCGCACCAAGTAACACTCAAGGATGTCCCTGCTGTAGTGTTTGGGGCAAGGCGATAAACGTTAAATGAATGAAACAACTGATGGAAGTGTGAATGAATCAAGGGAACCGTAGTTAACTTCTCAGGGCTAAGAAGGACAGAGGGGCTGCAGACCTGCGACCGTCTGTGGACCTGGAACTCCCTAGAGTAGCGTGACAGTGGTTCCAATCCGATCCAGAAGGCGGGGCTCTCAGCACCAGCCTTCACAGCTGTGAGCCTAGGAATACTCCTGGGGAACAAAACTGAGAACCGCTTGCCTGCTTTCTTGTCAAGACCAGAAAAAACAGTCCTTGGACCAGGCCTGTCGTACACGGGCATGACAGACAATGTGAGGACACTGAGCTCAACAGCAGCAGCACGGGGCAGCTTGGAGTATAGAACACAGGCCTCTGAGAATGCCTGCAGGATGGACGGATGGACGGATGGACGGACACGGCAGCAACTACGCTCGCTCTGCACCGTGAAGGACTTTAGGAAGGCTCTCAGGTTAGCTGACTCGGTGGTACGTCTACCTGTGCGCCACCCTGGGAAGGGATCCCGGATGCTTGTTACTAACTTCTAACATCATTAGACAAAGAATAAAAATGCCTCAAAGTAACCAGTAAAGTTCGTGAAACATTAGTAATTATCAGGACAGCACGGCATCTCGTAACAGAGATGTACAGCTTTCGTTATTCAGTTGTCCAAGAACTGGAAACCTCTGGGATGTCACAGACGTGTGGCAGGAAAGCAGCCTACAAGTGTCACCAACAAGCTGTAAGAAACCTGACCCATCAGACGGGACAGTATAAGGGCCACCCAACGTCCAGGAAACGAGTGGAAAACGTCAGGACTGGACCTGGCCTGGACCCTAAAAATGGCTAAGTGTTCATGGCACACCTCACACCGCACAGCAACACAGAATACGTGGGCGTGGTGGCCGCACTGGCAATGGTGGCTCCAGGGCTAGAACATCTCACGCCCCCCTCGTGCCATGCATCATTCTAGAGACTTCACGCCAGCTCAGAGGATGAGCATGAAACCTCGGCTACAGTGTTGCATGGTGAGCTGAGGTAGGGAAATACTAGTGACGCTGCCCGCCTAGAAGGGGGCGGCTCGGGCAAGCTGTCTCCCTCCGTTCATCAAAGGGAAGTGCTCTGTGGTGCTTCTTGCAGGACAGGCGGCTCGTGACATGCACCACTGAAGTCAATAACACGCAAATCGGCTTGGAAATATTTGCTCCTCTTGCTCTAAAAATTGCTGAATGTTGAACGCTGGAAGGTGTCTTCAGATCTTGTATTCTGTACAAATACTGCAGGCAAAGCATGGTGTGGGGCTTCTATAGAAAGCTACACTGGCTCTGAGCACTCCTCATGAAGACAACGAGTGTCGCTATGTGGGAGCTGTAATCCACTGAAACATCCTGCTGATCCAAGGGCCTATTTCTCATTAACGTTCATTAACTGTTCACCACCCCTAGTAACTAAAGGCATTATAACGTCACTAAAACAGAAGAAATATTAATAAAAGGATGGGAATTTTCTTTTTTTTAACGGCTGGCTCAGCCTGCTCTGGGGGTGGGGCTGGTACAGCATGTGGTGCCCGGGATCGAACCACAATCCCTGAGGTTGTCTAAGTTTGCCTAAGCAGGTGCTTTAGACCACTGAGCTATCTTGCCAGCCCTATGCCCATTTCATTTTATTATCTGAATAGAAAGTCAAGCCATTTTTTTCTTATAAATTCAGTATCACTGACAATATGCTAAGTTCATAGAGAAAAACTACATTCTTAGAAGAACCTTGACATCATTTGGCTTTGCACAACAAGTTATTCTCTGGGGCTTCTGAACACAGCCTACACAGTCTGCCTTACCCGGCACTTACAGAAGAAATTTCCAGCTGTGTATGAATCCCTTTAACCTAAAAACCATCTCACTGGCCCCAGGATGGGAAAATTTAAAATGAACTTAAGTCTGTTGTGGAGGTAAGAGTGTCCTGTCACATAAAGATGTGTCTCTGAACATGTCTTATTGGAAAACAGGATCTTTACAGACATCAAGGGTCTCAAAATGACAAGTGTATCTCCAGGAGAAAGAAAAAGTGAGGTACAGACCAAGCTGAGACTGGAGTGAGGCCTCTACAGACCAGGAGCCCAAGTGCTGCTGGCGGCCTGACTACAGCGAGGAGACAGACGCAGAACAGAGCCTGGACACCCATACGGAACCTGCCCTGCCAACACTGGGTGTGGCAGTGAATCTCTATTGTGATAAGGCACTCTGTGACAATTTTTAATGACAGTCCCAGGAAACTAATACAGTGAGAGTAAAACTAATACCAAATTATTAGGCTAAAATTGGATCATTTCAAAGCAAAACAACCAAGGAAAGGATGGTAGAAGGCTGAGGATAAAATAATGAAAGCAGAAGCTAAGAGAAGGCAGAGGTAGATCTATTGAATTAGGACTAAAGGCAACGCTTAATTAAATGTGTACTCGAAGACCTTGAATAAAATAAATAAATATCCCTTATTATATGACAATATAAGTTAAATTGTGATCCAGGAATGATTAGGATATTTCATGAATTATCAGGAATAAGAAGGCTATACTATGTTGTATTCAGATAAATAAATGCGAATGAGAGAAATCTTCCACGTTTCTGTCTAAAGCAACAGTTAAGAATGATATACAAGCGCTGTGTCCATGGCCAAGAGAATGGGGGGACACAAGGATTGAGGAGGGACTACAACCGGGAGCAGAGCCCGGACTCTGGCTTGAGGTCTACGTCTCACTTCTTCCAGCGAGGCTGGGTGTATCAGCTCAAGGACCCTTTGTCAGTTTCTAGAGTACTGCTGTGACACCTGCCATCGCACCAAAAATAACATGCTGATCTATGTTCTGCGTGGAACTCCCCGCCCCCTCAGTCCCCACATTAATGACACTTAGCCCTCCGGCATGCGCTGCCCTCCTGTGGGACAGCACTTCCTGAGCTCCTATTTTACCTCAGGGGCATACAGAGTATGGTTGGGAATGAGAAAAATAGACACATCAGAAGAAATAACCACGTATTTATGCAAACAACTACAATTCTCAACTTAGTACATCCTTTGTAAACTAAGAAATGAAATACTAACACTTCACAGAAATCTTTAACAAGACCACGCTTGTTGGCACCACCAACCTATGGGACAGTGAGTGTCTGCCGGGCTCCGCATGTGTGCACGCAACTGAATGCCTCCTCCTTCCCGCCTGCACACTTCCATTTCCTGGTCACCCAATGGTTGTACCAGCAACTTTATCTTTTATGATCAATAAGTTCTTATGGAAGATACTTTGATGTTGTATAATTATTATTTTTTTCCCAGTACCAGGGTTCAAACTGAGGACCTTGCACTTGCTACGCAAATGCTTATGCTGCTGAGCTATATCCCCAGTTCTTATATAAGTATCTTTATAGTGAACAGATTAAAGAAACATACCTTTTCTGTGTAGGCCAATTAATTCTGCATAAGTATAAATTTGGGAACATGGTCATATCAGTGTATGGATCACAAAATGGCTAATCCTGTAACCTTTGCTAGTACAATGGCCTAATAATATTACACGCTACCTCTTTCCCTATCCCTTACAATGAAACAAGCAAGGAATCCTACTTTTCAGAGAATGCTATGAATTCTCTCAGCTCATTCCTCACTCACCAGTGGAAAAGCTGAGGCTCCATCCGGCCGAGTGACCTGCCCAGGATCAGGCAGCTACTGTGAGGCAGCTCTGAACACAGTCACTGCAGAGCAAGAAAGGCAAAGGGCAACTGAGAGCCCTCCAAATCAACCGGCCCTCCAGGACACCTCCAGCATCTGAGGCAGATGGGAGATAACTGTGGAAAGCAGTGGTGCTCTTACATAAACCCACATGACCTTCTTTGTCCATAAAGCCCCTGCAATCTCTAGGAAACTAAGAAAGCCCACGGGTACCCTTCACTTACTTCATTGTTCTCTTTCTGTCTTTTTTTCTCCTTTGGAAATACTCTTAAATTATTCCAAAGGCAAAGGAAAAAATCCATCACCTGGAGAGACAGTGCCAGAGGCAGCCAACACCAGACTCTTAGAAATGCTATGGTCCGCACCCCTAGCATGGACTGCTGTTAAATTCTAATGAGTTTATCTTTATAGGTTATCCTCATGTGCATGATGCAGATCTGTCCGAATTTTTTTTTTGTCTTTCGCACAGGGTTTACAAGGTCTCACTATATAGATCCAATAAACAGATCCAACGCCTCCTGTTTTCAGCTTCCCAAGAGCTGGGATTATAGGCGCGCACCACCATGTCCAGTCTCAATCGCTCTCCCAGCATGCCCTGGGGGCAGGGCCGGCATGGCACGCTGGGATTGAACCCTAACCACTGCTCTCTACCTAAGCAGGTGCTTTAGTATCCTGAGATATCTGGCTGTCCCTGAATTTCCTCTTATTTACAAATTATAAAATGGTTGGCCATGGTTTTAAGAACATTTGAGCCTAGCCTATTCCTGAAGGAAGCAATCTTGACAAGACTCCAAAACTTTTTCCTAGTGACTACATGACTTAAATATAAGAATGGGAAGGAGCTGGTTGCAGGAGCTGGAGTTGCATTCTCAACATACAACATCCTGTATCCAGAGCACAAGATGGTTCTGGGCTTCCTCTTGCTGGCTTTGTATGCCTTAAGACTGCATAAGTAATAGTGACATCAGCGCTCTCAGTCCACGCCAGTATCCATACCTTCAGTAGAAGTACCATTATGCAATTCTTTGGGCACTATTAGATGAAATTTCACAGCATACTCTAAGTTATGAAGCAGAGGGAAGGCCTACGAGGACAGCAGACACAGTCTTTCTAGGTGGATACATCGCATTTCATCTCCTGCAAGATCCTACATGCACACAATTACACACAGGGTTCTCTTTAGTGGTTAACTCTGACTCCACGGTTGGTTTAAAGTAAGAGAGGCATACTTGAAAAATCATAAAAGCAAGGATGTAAACTGCAATAAGAGTAGCAACTCCAAAATTTATTCAAGCCATAGAAGTATAGTGAAGCGTGTGCTACGTTAGATGAGTCAGTAGCATTAGTAAAGGCAGTAGAGTTAACTTTTATGTGTATTTACTATGCACAAGCACTATACTGAGTGCTTTATCTGTGGTACTTCATTTAATTTTCAGGGCCATTGTAGTATAATTTCCATCTTACACAATTTTAACATAAGGTAAATCACTGGGATAGCATCATGATTTTGATCAGAGCTTAGAATTCTGCTTTGTAGTACAGGATGGATGACAGTGGAGAGCTGACCCCTGCGCAGTAACTGCTGGCTGATCTGATATCTTACTCTCTCACTTGTTTTAGCTAATACTGCAAAGAGGATCTTCCTTGATCCTCTATATAAAACGTCCAACTCCTGAAACCCAGACTTGCCCGAGACTTCCTGGTGAACAAAGACGAATTGCAGTGCATATTGTCAAATTTCAAATAAATGCACTGCTTTTCCTTCTTGATTATGAAAGGGTCATGGTGTTCTGATTTAAGTTTCTGGAGTCTCTTAAAGCAACTGTGTAGGGATGTTTGAATTCATGACTCTGCTGAAAACTGCCTGTAGCTAGGATGGATATCAGTCTCCAGGCTCTACTTAAAAATAATAGAATGTCCTTTCTGTTGCTGAAAGAGGGTTGAGAATTAAATAATTAAACACCAGAGACAAAATTTTAAGTTAAGCAATTTCACTCATCACTGGACAACATTCTCCAAGCATTTACACATCCAAAGCACCAAAGAGGCAGCCAGGTATAACCCAGGCAGTGAGACTCATGCGAGGGTTAAAAACCTTTTCTATGTAACACGGGACACCCGCCTTTCTCTTTCCCCTTCATCCTCTGGAACAAATCAAACACCTCAGACAGGGCTTGGTGTTACTGACCTCCGTGGAAACTTGTCTTGCTGCTGGGAAGGCAGGAAATTACAGGTTTCATGCAGTGGGGAGAATTCATAACTTGGACAGACTTCTAAGAAATTTGTAGGGAAACTGTTTTGTAAGAAAATCTTTCATTTTTGATTGAGTAAGAATTATAGCTTATTTGAGACTTTAAAATAATTAGGTAATTTTAAGCTAAAAACAACATTCTAAGTGTTTAAAGTTTCAACATAAAGCATGTTCCTACTCCTTGCACTGCACTGGCTTGAGCATATATTGCTGATCACTGCAGAAAAGACCTATTAAGCCACTCAAGTCTTTAAAAGCCACCTGTCATTTGATGTGACACATAATTCGCATATTTTCTTACATATGAGTGTATGAAGTTTTACTGATATTGCTGGAATCCTAAGCATTACCTGTTTCCCTTTTAGTGTCTGCTTTCAGAAAAAAAATAAAGTTATATTAAACTGATGCAAATTCTTTTTTTCAAGTATGTCTAGATTTTCTGATTTTGCTTAGGCTAAAGATTCTAAGAGCAATAAAACTGTTTTTATTTATCCTGTAAAACAGATTTTTTAAAAAAAGATATCAAAACAAGGGAGCAAAGGCGCACTTATCTTACAGTATGTTCCCATCACGGTAGTCTCTCTACATGTTCTAACCATCTCTAGGAAGAGTACAGAACACTAAAAAGTGAGAGAAAAATTTTGACTTGGATTCAAACTCAAACTACAATGTGAATTTCCTCATGTGCTAAATTTTTTGGGATTAGTTCTGGCCCATGTTTATTTTGAAAGAAAATGGTTATTGTATGGTCTGAGAAATACTGACATCCAAGAAAATACATAAGTCATCACTGAAGAAAAATCATAAGTAAACTTACGGCAATATCTAAAAAGGAGAGCTGTGAATCAGTTTCTAAATGCTACCATTCCAGTGGCATTTTGGCCATAAAATGTATGTATAAATTTATAAGCTAAAAGATAAAAGCCAGGGGAAAATATAAGCTTTACATATGAACACAGTCTTTATGCTTATAATGGATATTTCAATGCATACGTAGTTTTTATTTTAGCACAAAGATCTAGAATTAGACATGTCCATAAACCTGCTGGTCCCGCTGATTCTGTTTAGCTCAAGAAAAAATAATACTTGTTCAGCACATTAGCATATTAATTGGTTATTTTTCAAAGTCTGGAATGAAGATGTTTAATGCTATACTGCCTCCAACCCTCAAGTGACAGCAAATCGGATTCTCAATTATGATACTCACCGCTGCCGCCTGCCCTATTACCCCTCTGTCCGGCTAAGTGTTCTGGCTCCCTGTATGGAAACTGCAGAGTGGTATCCAAGGTCCGGAACCCTTCTTTAAGAGAATGATGTTTGTAGTACTCCACAAGTTCCTTCAGGAAAGAGAAGAAAAGTTCATTGTTGGTGAAGATACTTCTGTTATCACACAGTCATATGGAATGATAAGGGTTTCCCGCCAAATTTGCCATGGATGAGTTTGTGAATGCTCGTTTGTACCTGGTGCCTGAAGGTACCTGCTGCTGCCCGCCCGGAAGTTGGCCTTATACTCAGGATGTTGATAATGTGTGTCTGCCCTTGTTCTCCATAGATACTTAACATCTGCTCAGGCTTGAATCAGATGTGGTAAATAGAAAAAAAAAAATCCAAAAAACTAAACTAATTCGCAACTTCAGAGTAGTAATTATTGGTCTTATTTATGAAATACTTGCATTCTGAACAGAACATAAAGGGAGCAGCTGTTCATTTAATACACAGCAATTTCTAGTTTCCTGTATTTTGTTCAGCAAGGCCACAAACCAAATGTGATACCAAATGTCCTTTTCCACGGTAAACCAAAGTTGGCAAAGCACAAAAGGCCCCCGACACTGCTCTGGCTTGTTGGGCAGTGTCAGCACCCACTGCAGCTCCATCACCTGCTGCCCGGTCCTGCGGTGCTAACTTCACGTGGCTTGCCTTAAAAACACGTCAGAGCCACCCATCATCTTTTAGACTAAAACCCCAGGAAATTTCTCTTCATGCATTTGCTTCATAAATTCTGCACAACCTCTTTACTATAAGCTAAAATTAAAAAATAATTCATAATGGAAAAATGCATCTTATTAGGTATAAAATTGCTCAAAAATGCATGAAATGAAAATGGAAGGAAAATAATTTTAACCTAATTACCCAGTACTTCTCTGACAGCATACTTTTAAAAATATTGTGGAAGAGCAATTTATTTCTTTTAGAAACCACACTGTCAGTCAATTTAGTATCTCCATTCAGTGGTTCTATTCCAGAACAAATCAACTGGGCCAAAAATCACATGAAAGAAGGAAAAGGGAATGATTGTGATTTATTTATAAACAAATCCAGATATGTTGTGGACTGCACTGTGTTGTCCAGGGCTACAAGGATTATAAAGATAAGGTTCCTGCTCAGTAGGAGTTCTGGTCCTAGGAGGGAATATGAAGGGCAGTAGGACTTCAGAGGCACACAAGAAACTATAGCTTGGCGTGTCCATTAGGGGGCGCAAGAGAAGGTTTCAGAGCCAAGGCAGCATGACTTAAAGCAAAGAACACATAGAACTCCAACCTCCAGGAATCGTGAGAGTTTGTTTCAGGTGGGGTAGGCAGGCTGGGAATAGTCATAAAGGTAAAAATGAAAAACTGCATAAATGAAGCAGTATAGCTCGTTTAAAGCCTGGATAAAGCAAACAGACTTTTTCAATCCCTTTGCCTGTAAAATGGGGATAACAAACCATGTATGCCACAGCCCAGATCGCGTACCATGCCTGATATGAACAACCACAACTGCCACAATTATGCCATGTGCTGGGGCCTGATTATGGTTTCCCATAATTCTCTCTCAGGAACCTTGATGGCTGGCTAACCAGTATGCGCAAGATCCCATAGCTAATACCAGTCTCCAAAGTCCACACCTCTAACCATATGTCAGTTAATAATAATAATACATTATTATTAACAAATAGAACCTGGAAAATGCAAACACACATACCCAGAGAAGCTGAGGGAACTGCGTTTGGTGACATGTCTGGAAATTCTTTTCCCTCAGATTTAAGATGCTAGGCATCGATGGATCTATCTATCTATCATCTATCTATCTATCTATAATTTCAAAAAATATTTCTTCCTTCTTTTTTTTCTTCACCTAGATAATAGGGGTGTTTCTGAAACAAAGCAATGTAGACTCTGACCAACTTTAAAAACAAAGTCAGAAACGAGACACTGGGTTTGATGGAAGTTTCTATTTTTAATATGGTTTCCATGGCCGGAGTCCAGCCCTTGTACTATGCCGATTTTTGACAGACATAGTTTGCAAAGGTCAGGCCAGGAATTACATAGTTTGTAGTGATCGTAATGCTATCAATTTTTAAACAGACAAAATTTTGTAAGGTCTCCAGAAGAAGGTACATGTACATATTATGTTGCTGAAGCAAATTAAATTGAAGAGTTTGTCCCTCAGTTTTGATATTTAAATTCCATAAAATTTGTTACTTTCTTTGGCAGTATGAAAATAAGCCTGAAATGGATTGTGTGCCAATAGCTTTAACTTCAATCTAACTTCATTAGAAAATCATACAAATTTTGTTATAAATTATGATTAATTAATGTTTATGCAGAGTTGGCTAGAAACTACCATAGCACTATCATAATGCAGAATTTGGTCGCTGCTTAACGTTTCTGCAAAATTTTACAGAAGAAAAAAATAATTTTTTTCAAGGCCTCTGGTCATATAGCTTAGTAAACTACAAAACACTCTTAACATTCCACTAAGTGCGGAAGGTGATTTAGCTCTACTTTAATGGTCTTCCAAGGGCATATCTTCCTACATGTTTCTGCATGGAACTGAATACTGCCACCATGGATAGTTTCCAATTTCTGCCTTTATGCTTTCTGTAGTTTAGTCTAATCCATCCCTGCTTTAGCAGTCATTGACCTTCAGGTACAACAAGTAAATAAGAAGACTAAACAAAAGAAATCACTAAGCCCTTCTTATCTCACACTGACACAGCAATGTCAACATTCCAGTCTCTCAGAGAAAATAATGAGTGCGGGCCAGTCAGTCCAATTACCTAGGGAAACGGGCAGGGGGGCTGGTTTATAAACAGCATTTGGACATGGGTTGTCTGGCATATGTGAAAATTAGAACAAAATTAATGCCTTGTAATCTGGGTACAGAAATTCATTTAGGATTTGATTTTAATGACTAAGAAAAACAAAAATTTTGATGAACTAAGCTACTGAAACCCAAGGGACAAAAGTTCAGTTTCAAACACCTAAGGCCAATTTTCTTTTTGTGCAGCTGGAGAATTTAAAATATGCTCCCGAGTTTGCTTGAGTTTTATATCCTTTTCAGATAAACATTTTAACTCCACGCCCTATTCTGATTCGCAGGTAGAAAAATCTAACCTTAACACCGGTGATAGTTGGGTAGGAAATGATGCTTTAGAAACAACTCAAACCTACAAGCCATATTGACTTGCAATGCAAACTGTGTTATATAATGGCAACAATAACAAGACTTCTCCTAGAGTTTCGATGATTCTAATTTTAAGGAGCCCCTGCACCTCATAACCTTCTTTCCTTCCGGAGGGGGCAGTTACTGAAAGAGGAGTCACCCTTCGGATAGAGAGAACATCCACGTGGTGTTTGGTTGGTCTGGTCTGAAAGACAGAACTATTTTGAGGTTCTTAACATGTATGTAGTCACTACTTTCTACACTTTCTTAGATCAGTTGAGTATTTTCTGGATTACCTCAAAAAATAATGACCATACATAGAAAAATCTCAATAAAAATGTGTTCAATAACTGAACAGAAACAAAACTAGTGAAGAAAGTGTGCTTCTTCATTGGTTTTAACCGTTATTTATCAAATCTGACAGAGGGCTTTTCTGATGCTGAGACTGTCAGCTCCTTGCCATTCTTTCCTCTTTGTGATTATATACTTGCTAGCACTTTCTAGTTTCACTATAGCTTTGCTGTGAATTCCCCTCCCTTGAGCCCATGAAAGTACAGGCTTTCCAACAAAAGACACCCGCCTATGCAGGGGGAAATGTCCATGCATCAGTAACATTTCCCACATTTTACGTGTATTTTATAAGAGGGGCTTATGCGAGGCCTGAGACAAGTCCCCCTAGTCCCCTCTCTAGAGTGTCACTGCGACAACCTCAACGTGGTCTTGTACGAATGCTCTGAGCCAGGGTTGGGCTGCTTCTACTACAATCACAGCTACAAGAACAGTCAGAAACTCAAGAGCCTATGTCTACCACTCCAGGTCACTGCAGTGTTTCGGGATTTTCGCATCTAACCCTTGCTGCAAAAGAACTTCCGCGGGCGGAATTGAGGTGACACAAAGATGAACGGCCTGGCCCTTTCCAGTGCCGCTTCCTTTCCTCTCTTGCCTTGTCTCCTCTAACGGGAGTTCCCGTCTCTACTACTTTCAAAGTCCAAAAGGGTAGAAGTCATCGTTGGCCCTGTGGCATTTTTTCAAGAGCCACATCCAGTATAATACCACAGAGCAGCCTCATTGCAGTCCGAGGAGCGCTGTAGGTGAGCGCACAGACTGGGCAGGTCTTGGAGATCTGCCTAGTCCCGCATTCCGCGCACACTGTCCTCCAGCTTGGCTGGGCTCACTATTCCTTGTCTGCACATGCTCATGCGCTCGCCTCCACTCCCTCACCCTCCACCCCATTCCCCTAGGTTTTCCCTTCATGGAGGATCTCCTCTGGCTTGGTTCTGTCTGCACAGCTTGCTTGTTCCAATGGATGGCAAATTACTTTAAGTAGGGACAAGGCCTGGGTCCTGGTTTCTAATTTGACAGAGCTTGCACTTTAGGACTCGGCCACGCCACCTTTCCTCAGCTTTTGTACCAGAAAAGTAACACTCATATCTGCAGAGGTTTTCTTTTCTTTTCTTTTTTTCTTTCTTTCTTTTTTTTTCAACTCAAATGCTTCCTTTTTTTTTTTAAACAGCAGCAGCAAGACCAACACAGATCCTTGTCTTAAATGGTGCCCGGGGTTTAGATATGGCGTTCAAGCTGGTCTAATGGGTAAGCTTCCTTACACTCAACTTTCACTTTAATGTTAACATCTGCAAAAGTGCTTTCCTATGTTTTCTAGAAAGATGTAGACTTTTTTGTTTTGTTTTGTTTTGTTTTTGCTGAACCGGGGATTGAACTCAGGACCTTGTATTTGCCAGGCAGGGCCTTGCGCCCCTGAGTTATCTCCCCAGTACCAGCTATACTTTCTATCTTTGATTTGGGTCTTTTGGGGGGACTGGAAATTGAGCTTGGGACTTGACACTTGCCAGGCAGGCACTGCAGCACGAAGCTACATCCCAGCTGTTGGTTGATGTTTCAATCAAGGAGTAGCCTTTCCCAGTGTTATTCAAGAGGCGTGGCAGCTACAAATGTATCTAATATCTTACATCCAAATTCTCATTATCTCAAAAAAGTTCCCTAACTAGAAAAACACATGAGACCACCTTGAAGAAAACAAGGCGTTTTTCTTATTAGGATATAACATATGTGCAAGATTGGCATATATGAGATTATGCATTATTCATAACATATATAGAATATTCCTATGTAGTAATAAAACTAAGAAGCTGTAACTTTATTATCAACTTGCATCCAGTTTATTCAGCTTCCTATTAAAAATTTTTATTTGACTCTTACACATGTGCAGTACACAGCGCTCACGTCGTTCCTCTCGTGCACTCAGTATGCATGCGCAATACATCTGACCCCCCCTTCGCCCGTCCCCTGCCCTTCCCTCCCTTTTATCCAGCCAGCTCTCTAAATGCTATAGGAATTAGTCAAGCAATTGTCGCTCATTTGAAGCAATCTATAAAATACATGATTTCCGTTTAAATATAAAACTCCTAGGAAATATTGACTGTGGTGCGGAAAACGGGGGGGGGGGGGCCCTATGCTTCCCTCCACAATCCAGAAAGCAGAAGACGTGGGCGGAAGCTCACCACTCTGGCTTCCCACTGCACGTTTATGCAAACAAACTAAATGTGAGAGGCGTTTCATTAATGCTAGAGCCATAACGGCCAAAGCCTGTGGCCAAATGAGGAGATCAAGGGCAACCAAGGAAGGCCCCAAAGGCAAGGCCCGGACCTGCAGTCCGCCCAAACGCCAGCAAGAGCCCCACCAATGACGAGAAGTTGCTGCGTGAAGCTGTCACTACCCAGCGGTCATCAGCAGCGGTGGCTCTAAGATACGAACAACTAAACTTGCAAACCTGGAACACAGTGGAAAGTGATGCAAACAACAGGAAACCTAACCGGGGTTTTTTGCGTTAGAATTTTTATGATGTTATTACAAAATTACACTATGATTATCTTTTAAATAAATCTTCACTGAGCAAAGTATCCAAGAATATAAAATTTAACTGGCATTTCTAACAAGGAAAAAAAAAGCCTCATGGATTGAACAGAAATAATCAATACTTACCATTAAACTTTTAAATTTCCTATTTTCTGCAATATGAAAAAAGCCATCTCTTGTTAAAATCTTGATGTGCTTTGCTTCATTATTGTACCTGTGGGCAATGAATAACTGTTGAATATAAATGTGTTTTTAATCAGTAGAAATCAATAATTACCAGAGGGCATGCCCCAATAACATTACAGAATTAATTCTGAGGACAAAATGTATATCTATGCCAATACAATGGCATCAGCTAATTAACAAAATATATTTTCTAGATTGGTTGGAAATATAACTAATAGTTGAATTGAGATGGAATTTGGATTTGACTAATTGTTATGCTTAATTTACTTAGTTCAGTTTGAGAAGGCAAAACGAGAATAAGACAGCCTAGTGATTTTTATTCTTAGAATTTACTAGAAACATACACACATCAAGTCAACAAAATATAATGTCGCGAAAGGATTCTAATATGCCAATTAGCAGCCTATAACACATACAACTGTTTTGCAGCAGATATTTTCAAGTATTAATGAACTGTCTGGATAGGCGCAGGATTTCTGCTGCAATTAGAACCTCCATTTTCCACCTCCCTCTTATGCACGTCAGACAGTCTATGCAATCATGAAAACAGGAAATCTATTTCTGTAAAAGGACTTGTCCTACTTACTTAATGCTAATTGCATATTCTCCTGACTCTTTGGTCCTGTGCCTCACAAGGTAAGTACTATTTACCCTATTAATTAGTTCAGTCTCTGCCTGTAATCTTTCCATTGCTCCGGCATACCTGTAAGAAACAATGACACAGAAAATTTTCATAATATACTTGAAAGACAAGAGAGGCTAATACAAACCTGTCAAGATTTTAATTTAGAGGCAGATCTGGGCTGTTTTTGCTAATTGTGTTTCTTTAAAAATTCAGATAAAAAGTCTTTTAATACATCAAAACACAAGCTAACAGCAAAGTGAACAATGTGTAACATATAATAAGTGGTTAGTAAATATTTACCAAACAAATCAACAGGACAAAGACAAGGGGCAGTAGTTGCTGAATCAGAAAAGATAGTTGTTGAGAGTTTAGGGATAATTAGGGAAAACACTTATGGGAAAACCACCTGCCTAAGACAGACAGACACAGATACATAGATACACATACACACACACACACTCTTCCTCCTTTTGTGGATATTGTGAAATCTCCTTTGAGCATCGTTATCATTTGTGTCTAACTGTCCCCACAAAGCCCATGTAGTCAGTAGGGCACTTCTAGAATTTGTGATTAATTTGTGAGCCAGTGGTGGGTATGTGCAACCTTAAGGAGGGGAGAGGGGCTTGCTGGCTGCCGAAGCTGCTGCTTCTCCCTTTGCTCCTTGCTGTTTTCCGCCACCATGAGCTGCAACCCTCTGCCATGTGCCACTCTGCCTTGGAGCCGACCAAGTGTGGACTGAAACCTCCACTAACTGTGAGCTGAAAAACCTCACTTTCCTTAATTTTTGGTGTTGGGTAATTTGTCCCAGCAATGACAGAAGGGTAACTGTCATTTCTCTAAAAAAAGAGTAACAAGCATCTTTTTAAAGATATAGTAACAACTGAAATTATTTTAAAATAATTATTCTCTGGGTATAATGTTGATTCTTACAGTCCACAATTTTGCTAAGCAATTTTCTTCAGATATTAATGACAGTGAACATTTTAAAAGCAGTTTTTTTTCCCCAAACCAGAATTCAGTTCTCCCTAGATTATGAAGGTCTCAAGGACATACAAATACCATAGAACAATTGTCACACTTAAGGGCCTAAATTCAAGTTGGAATTGTCTTGAATGACCACTCACATCAAACACAGGCCTAATATCTACTGGTAAAATATATCAAAGTACTTAGGCAACAGAAATTAAAGGGAAAAAATTTATTTGGATTGGCTACCTTTTGAGGCCACTCAAGATTTAATACTCCAGGACATTCTCTGACTCACATATATAAATATGTGACTCAGTGTAAATGCCTACCACCAATCTACTCTATCTATCTATCTATCTATCTATCTATCTATCTATCTATCTATCTATCTATCTATCTATCTAGTGGTACTGGGGATTCAACTCAGGACCCTACACTTGCCAGGCAAGCACTTATTCTACTGAGCTATCTCCCAGGTCCTACACTATTTATTTTAGAAGCACGTAGTGGGCACTAACTGAAAGTTTACTAAGGGGCAGCCTGGTTGGTTTCTATCAAGTGCAGAAGAAGAAATACAGGCACCCTCATGCTGATGGTACCCTGGACTAAAAACCCATGCCCCACGGGGCCGAGCATGATCTGTTTCATGCCTAGCTCTACAACTTCCACTTTTAGAACACCCTTGGACTTTAGCTTTCTCTCATGTTCAGCAGTTCACTACGTTCTCTGTCTTTCTCGCACTGAGGTCTGAACCCGGGCATCAGGCATGCCAGGCCACAGCTCTGCCACCTGGCGGTAGCCCCAGCCCCACAGGTTCAGCTGGCTGTGCTGCCACCTCACAGACGGCAGTTCTGTCTGCAAACGTCCTCTATTAACGCAGCTCCTTCTCATCGCTCAGGATTAGCCTTCGTGACCGCCCATGGGAACCAAATCATCCCTCACTCTGTGCCTTCCACTCCGTTATTCTCTTAGCTACCCTCTTGTCACAGTTAGTACCGAGTGCATTTATAAAGTAATACAAGAACACAGGAAGCCATACTGTTACACTTATAATGAAAAGATACGCACTCCATCATAGCAGCGGTCTATGCCAAGCCTCTCCCCAAATGGGTTGCTTTTCATTACTACTTGCTCATCATACCATAATTGCTTAGATTTTCAATTCCTGCCATAGTGAAACAGCAGTGTTTTCCGTGACACTTCTGCTCGCCCTTCACAGCGCTCCTCTTCACTTGCGTTTCCTTAACCCACAACTCCAAACCCCCATCTGGCCCAATTTTGGCACTGATCTCCAAAGCATAATAGCGGGCCAGAGAGATAGCTCAGTGCTCTAAAGCGCCTCCTTAGGCAAGCTTAGGCAATTGCAAGGACCGTGGTTCAATCCCTGGCACCATGTGCAGCACCAGCCCCGCCCCCAGGGAAGGCCAGACACACACACACAACAAAATGAAACAGAAAACATAATAGCCTGAATGTTGGCTTGCTCAAGTTTTTTGCTTCTGTCACAATACAAGTTCTTTCCAAGTAACTCCCTGGCATCACACTATATGTCACCTGCAGCCATGCTCACCAGCCTTCCACGTCCTAGTCTAGTGGCACTGCCTGGCCTCTGCTCCCGCGTGACTGCTGCAGCCTCAGGTTCCATCTGCACCCTCCCTGGACTTAGCCTCCCCCTCTTCCTCAGCCTACAAGCTAAGGGTTGGCTTTCTGTAGGTGGATACATAGATGTGATATTCTAAAGGCTTGCATTTATTTTTATTTCTTTATTTTAAACTTTATTTATTTATGTTATGGCCGGCTCAGCCTGCCCTGAGGTGGGGCTGGCGCAGCATGTGGTGCTGGGGATTGAACCACAGTCCCTGCAATTGCCTAAGCTTGCCTAAGCAGGCGCTTTAGACCACTGATTTATCTTGCTGGCTCCCCTTGCATTTATGAAGATACTTTCTCTAACACTGGGCTCGCAGTATAGCTGGGTACAGAATTCCTAGCAAGAACTTGTTTTGTCTCAGTGTTAAGGAGTTTCTCTATTCTCTTCTAATTTCCATTCAAAGTCGTTTACATTTCTCACTATTTAGATATGACCTGATTTTATCTCCTTGGAATCCTCCAGATTTCTTCTATATTCTCTATATTACAAAATCCCATGACGATGTACTTCTTATGTTGTCTTGGGTTTTCATTGGCATTTCCAATTCACACAGGCAAGACCTTCAGTTCTGAGAAAAAAACTTGGTACTATTTCTTTGATAACTGTTGCCCTTTTCTCTTTCTGAAGATTTTAGTAGTAGAACATGTGCTTCTCAGATCAATAGTCCACTTCTCATATATTTTCTTTCAATGTTATCTATATCTTTGTTTTCTTTTTAAATAATCTTTTTTTTTTTTTTTTTTTTTTATTTATTTTTTTATGGCTCAGCCTGCCCTGGGGGTGGGGCTGGTGCAGCATGTGGTGCTGGGGATCCAACCATGGTTTCTGCAGTTGACTAAGCTTGCCTAAGCAGGCGCTTTAGACTGCTGAACCATAAAAATACATTGTTTTTCCACTTTTGTATAATACTTCATATATAAGAGCTCATTCTTATTATTATTCCTTTTATGAACCATCCAGCTCAGAACAATACGATACTTTTTTTTTTTTTTTGCAGGAGCAGGGATTGAACTCAGGCCCCTGAACTTGCCAGGCAAGCGGCTATTATACTGAGCTATTTTCCCAGTCCTGATACCCACCCTCCCTCCCCCGCTCTCTCTTTTTCCTTCTCTTAACTTTGCACATAAAAGTATTTTTTAAAAATTCTGTTCACTTTCATGTCTATTTTCAAGTTTATTTAAATTTGCTTTATTGCCTATGTGTTTCAAGGCTTTCCTCAAATGTCTAGTTACCTTTGTTGTTGGTTCATATTTAAGACAGGGACATCCAAATAATTAGAAGCTACCCACGTGGGCACAAAGGTAGGTCTCTGGGGAGCCGCCTAGTCAATTGGGGAGAGCTTGTGCCTGGGCAGGCTAACCCCCAGATGCGAAGGTTGCGGTTCTTGCTATTTTTTTTTTTTTTTTTTTCTCTGAGCTCGCATACTGTTTTACGCAGAAGTTCTCCAAATTCATGTCTGGATGCAAAGGAAGGTGCTCCCGGGCACGAGGCCTCCACAGTTCTAAGGGAGCCTCCAGAACCTGGGAGCTCAGTGTTTAGCGGAAGCCCCCAGCCCTGCCCACTTCACTCCCTCGCCTGAATCCCCAGCCTGGGTCTGCTGCTCTGTCTGCCCGGTGTGGCCCGCACCGCACCATACACCGCACCCAAGTCGCTGATCACGTGGGGAATGGGGTTGGGGGGAGAACAGCTGGGACCGGACTGCTCTTCTGAACACAGATTTTCAAATAGTTGCTGAGTTTTTAAATACTCCTCTGTTTTTTGAAGTCCTCAAACATAGATTATTGAAGACAATCACCTTGATTTTACATTTAATGGCCTTTATAAGAGACAAAATTCATGTTATGTAAGGAATCGTCCTTTAAATGGGGAAATAAACAGAGATACAGTTGGTGGTATGTATTTGAGGATAATCATGCCATTATTCAGTGTAATTTTCTAAACATTTTAGTCCAACTAAAGCTGATAGTTTCATTTTGTGGTGTAGCTGGCCATTTTCTTCCTTAGCAGAACGTATATTACATGAAACTATCTGCTTAACTTGGAAAAACTGTCCAGGGTAGTCAAAGGAGAACAAAAGGTAATTTTAAAATTCTACCATGTAATATCTTTATTATTTATTTTTAAACCTCTTCCTTTGTCTAAATATCTTGATTTTTTTTTACCATTATGAATAATACTGTTCTAAATGGTCACATGTTCAACAGAATTTCTCATATGGCAAAGGTCCCTCTTAAAACAACGGGTCCCAACGGACCCTCTGTGCCCTGCCTGGCTCCCAGGCATCGGATGATCTTATTTCAACAATCCATGCCATTTGCAGCCCTGGTATTTATCTCTAAAACCAAGACCCTCATAACACTAAAACCTAGTTTCATGAGAAATGGAGGGAGGAAAAGAAGGAACCCAGTCACTAGATGTTCGTGGTTCTCATCCGCTCCTGTCATCTCTGCAGCGTGATCACCCAAGCTGTTAGCTGGAGCATCCCATTGTAATTCCTGTCAAGACTGTAGTTTTAAATCCCACAGAAACTAGGACCTCGGGACGGTCTTATGTCAGGTAAAAAGGTAGTGAGGACTCCCGTTTCTGTCACAGACCTGCCACACCTTCCTGAGCACGCACAGTGCTCCAGCCTGGAGTGACACAGTGCAGGGGTGGGTGAAGGCTACGAGGCGGACGTGACTGGGGAGGGGGGCAGGCCCACGAGGGAAAACGGCCCACATCGGGGGCGACTGCTTCCTGGTCGCTGAAAAGCTGGGCTCGTGTGTTGCGTATTTTGACGACAGAACAGAAAACAATCAAATTATGATACAAATATCTGATGACTCAGTGTGGTCTACACCTGGACACTGGCTGACAAAGCCCACTCTCAGGATACTCCATTTGTATTTGCATCCTTGTCTTTCACTTGCATGTACACATTTAAATATCAGGAAAAACCACATTAAGTCATTTTAAGAGGAACCAAATACAAATGGAAGGAACCAAAATAAATGCGTGGCATGCCAAGCTTTGTGATTCAGCTGGGGCCAGCAAGGAGCAGCAGCTATAACTGGAATCCTGGCCCCACCCGCGGCTGCAGGGCTCTAGCCCTTCTTTCCTCATCTGTAATAGGAACGCTGCATTTCCCCAATCTTCCTCGCAAAACTGTTGGAGAAACAAAATAAAGCAAAACTTGTGAGACACTCAACACACGCTCCCCAACCAATGCGCATTAGCGTATCTGAAATGGGGGCAGCCAGGGCTGCTCTGGATCCTAAGTATGACTTTTATACTTCAACATACCTAAAAAAAGAAAAAAATTCACCCTCTGCTAGCAGTTCTGAGTCTGTTCATTGTACTTCCAGCCTCCGAGGGGAAAGCGTCGTGCTCCGCTAGGCCCAGAGAAAACGTAGATGCAGACCCGCGGCAGTGCTTCTGTACCACAAGCGGCCAATTGCAGTTTCAGGACCTGCGATCCGCACGCGCTAATTCTTTGTTTTGAATAATGGGGTCGTCTGCTCTTATGTTCCTTTGTGCACACCGACACCCATCTGCATGGGCTCCCTTCTGTGGCCATGACCCGATAGCGCGGCTCACAGTCAAGTGCCCTCCGGGGCACGAACACAAGCCACACACCACACTGCGCGACAGACACAGGAAGGCCAGTGATACGTGGATTGATGAGGGGGTTTGTTCCATGTGAAAAGACCATCAGCCAGGACAAATGGAAATGGAACATCGTTTCCTACTAAGGCATCCTCCAGCTAACGGTGTAGTATTTCAACTTAGCTACATAAACATTTTTAACACTTACCAGGGTTGGCAAGAATAATCTACTGGTTTGGGCACCTAAAATATAAAGAGGCAAAAAGAGATTAAGTTTACTTAAGGGAAGCTTTTAGAAATCAATCATTAATTCAGTTCAGCTGACTCAGCTCTATAAAACCCGTAAGTAGCACGGTCCCACAACTACCCACTGGCAATTCTGGGCTGAATGAATCATGGCACATATCAGGTAAGTAGGAAATAATTCGTTTTGCTTTAATTTGTTCTTTCATTCATTTTACTGCCACTGTATATCCAAGGGAGAAGATAGCAGGAAAATACAAACTAGAAACTTTCAATATTTATTTTTAAGGCAATGTAATCCTATCATAGAAAACTAAAATGAAAATATTATTAAAGAAACGAAATAGCACTTTGCATTCCCAAGACATTGGAAAAATATGCAAAGCAAACCTCAGTGCAGCCTGAGTTGGGTTATGCAGATACACAATTCTGGTTTGTAACATCTCACAATGGGAAACGTTTTCTTCAGGAAAACAACATGGAAAATATACATTTTCCCTTTTCTCCAATAGGGTTTTGCATAAGAGAAAAAGGTTGTATTTTCTAGGTGCTGATGGCACCTAGAAAATGAAAAAAGCCCACAAACGTTCTGCTAGTATTCATAAAATAACAAAGCATGTACTACGGAGAGGGAGCATCCATTTTCTTCTATTAAGAAATTTGCCATGAATGATGTAAGTCTCTTATGTATGCATTCTACAGTGTTCTCAAACTTTCCTATGTTGGTTCATGAAAAATTTCATTACTTTTAATTTTAATATAGGTTGTAGCATTTTAGAGATTTAGTCACTACGTCTCTAGATATGATAGTCTTCACAGCACAATATAACTTTGTTCTTCTAGAGTTTTACACATCAAAAAATACTATTCTGGCCAAAACATTCCTATAGTGATTAATATTTACATATTTTTCATCCTGAGTTATGTA
>PVKN010011028.1:0-20753 GCA_004027915.1 Capromys pilorides
CTTTTGCCAATCACAGTCAAGGGCATAGTTTTGAAATATCTTTTCAGAGTTATTTTACAGAGAAACCCTTTGAATATTTTTTTGACGATCATTGCTGTTGCTCAGTCCTTGGCCAATGCAAGTCAAAAGCCTGTACTGTGCAAGCTTGGAGTTGCTTGGGTTGTGCCATTTCTCATTCATCAGAGATTGTTCTGACCTGAGTCAGGCTTTCTTTAGCCTCCCACTCGGTGCTGTCCACGTGGTGTTCTAGCTGAGGCCATCGTGCATGGCAGGTGGGAGCCCTGTCCACTTGGGGGCTTTAATCTCAGACAGGCCTCCTGATGCCCCTGCTGCCTCCTGCTGGTGACAGTAGCTTACTGTCATCAATGCCCAGGTCTGGGGTCATACCCTCCCTACCCAGGAATCTTCCCCAGCATCCCAAGTTGTGCCCCCCACCCTCCTTGCTGCAGTAGCCTCCTGTGCTCGCCTCTGCGACCACTGCCGTGCTGTGAGGATGGTGTGTGTAGAGCAGCCTGTGTCTCACGTCCCTAACACCTAGCATGCTCTGTGTCATTTGAGAGCCGTTCCATATTAGCTTTAAATTAAGCAAAATAACCTGGAAAAGAAGACTCGGGCCTTTTCTTGACTCCCAGTGACTTCCACTCTAAGCCATGATGAAAATCTTAGGGGTGCTTGCTGCCTTTGGAGTCAGACGACCTGAGTTCAAGGCTGGGTTTAGCCTCAAGTTATTTTTATGATTTTGCCAAGCTCTCACCCTAATCTTGTACTATGCCCATCCTCACACCAGGGATTATAAAATTCCGCTGCCAAAATTATTATCAAAATCACATGTAATGTTGAAGTTCCTAGCAGAGTACGTGGCATGTAGCTGGCCCCCAGAAAGCGACGTTTACTAAGGTCAATATATTTCTTTCAAGTCTAGAGCTCCTATTTTTACTCTTTAGTGTGAAATACATTTTACATTTTATCCCACCGGTATGATGTATTTTTAAGAGAAAGGGTGTTTTTTTAATGTGTTCAAAAGTTTTAACTCAACATGTTTGAGGGAATTAGAAAGTGAAGTGAACTAGAGGACTCTATTCTCCTTTTTAGTTTCATTTTCTAGAAGATGGAGAATGCAACAAAGCATCCCCATGAGTGGATGATTAGGATTAAATAAGATAATAGGTGGAGAGCATTTGCAACAGTGACGGGAACATAGTGAACGCGCATGGCTGTGGAAGAGCCATATCCTTTTTTACAGTATATGTCACTTAATCCTTTCACTGTGCGAGTTACACCTATTTAACGAAACCCAGGATACTTAAATAGGAAGATTGGGGAGAAGGAGCAAATTAAGAAGGATCCGTAAGAGAAGTATGTACTTTGTTTGTACTCCTTAGGTTCGGTCGGAAGCGGACCTTAGCAGCGTTTCTGTGTCTAGGAGGCCTGGCTTGTCTTGTCATAATGTTTCTTCCAGAAAAGAAAGGTATGCCTTCCCAATTTCTGTGAAAGTTTTGAACAGCATTTTTACGACAATGAATCTCAATATAGCAGAGACACTACCATATGCCGGGCTTCATTTCTGTGATTGTCTATTATTTAGCAATTGTATGGGGTATAATGAGCCAGATTCTTGCCATTGCCTAAAGTATCCTCTGGGTGAATAATGTGCTTAGAGGTGTGCTATTAATTTTTTCAGGCTATTAAGTTACCATCTGGGGTAGCAGGGATGTGTCACCGTGATGCTGGAGTTGCTTATTTGATGGTGAGGACTGGTTAGTTTGGCTCAGAAAAAGCTTGACCCAAGGCCGCAGGGGACACTGCTCCTCCCAGCCCATCACAAGACTGGAAATCAGAGATGCTGGTCCTCACGGGTGCCTTGGGCAGCCCTCGGTATGTCGCTGAGCCCCAGTCACCGCAGCACTATTAAGAGCAATATTCACTGGATGAATGTGATCTTAGTCTTATGTAAAATGTGAACAAAACATCTTTTGGAAACGTAGGTGTCTGTATATATACGTAGCTTTGCTATGCAAACACAGCCTCAAAAAATGACCCTTGATACTGCATCAGTCTGATTCTTGCTCCTATGTAGAGTTCCTGCAGATCCTGCAGACTTTCAGCGTTTTCCCCACAGCACACCTGAGGCATGCCAATTCCCTCATGGAGAACCCTGGTTTTGGCCGTCGTTTTCAGTGAGGAGGAGCATGTCATAGCCACTCTGCACCAAGGACATATGGTGGCACAGGACCCCTGTCACAGGAGGGCTTTAGAATTTTGTAAGCGTTCTGTTACGGAGATTGGACCTCGGTAGGAGGTGGTTTGACATAAAGCTTTTGTAGCTACTGCAAACGCAGGAAGCAGGAAGTGTTGGTTTCCCATCCGTGCACGTCACGTTGGTTTACCATTGGACGCAGCACATCACGTCATCAGGGGCTCCTCCTGTGCATTCCTTCCTTAGGCTCAGCTGTGGCAGCATCTTAAGAACAGAACCTGTGGGGCTGCCCGTTCTTATTTTGTAGCCTTCCAATACATTTCCCGTCCACCAGTCACCTTGTGACATTCTCACCTTGAATCCAGAAGGCAGGTGGGTCACTAGAGATTTGGCTTCATATTGGAGAGCAGCCAGCATGATGAATCATGAAAACTAGGAAGTTCAGTCAGGCTGCCCACGTCCTTGCCCTTTAAAGCACCTCAGCACTCTGGTCAGCATGCGAGGAAGGGAACTCCTTAGTTCCCTGCTGGGACTATGAGAACAAAGCGCCCTGTTGGTTTGCTTTTGTTTGAACCAAGAACTAAATGGCATCGCCATGCTGGTTTTATGCTCAGAAGAGTTGGTTTTATGTAGGCACCTTGGGAACTCAGTTGTTTCTACGCACCACAGTCAGATATTCCAGGTATGTTGTTACAGAGAAACACTTTTCAGTATTATTACAAACCCTCGCCCACCATCACAGCTCCACAGGGCAAGCTAGTTCATGTCTTTCCTCCTTCCTACTTCTTTACCTACTCCAGGGAGCTCACCCATAGGACTCTGCATGGTCCTTGCTGGAAAAGACCTCTTTTTTTATGTATTTGGTTAGCTGGGTATTGAGCCCCAAACCATTGCTCTGAGCTACATCCTTGACCTTTTCCCCCTTGCTATGATTTTTATTATTATTTTTGAGACAGAGCCTCCTTGAATCTCCTGGTTGCCAAGGCTGGGGTCACACTTGCACCTCTCTGGCCTCAGCTTCCTAGAATTCTGGGATTCTTAATATGAAGGATGCCTAACCTTGTAGCAGAAGATGCCCCCCTCCCAAGTCAGTATGCTCCAGTTTGTTAGTTGCCCAGGTAATAGTTCTGGTTACAGTTCCTGTTACTTTTGTTTCTTAGAAACCATTGGTTACTGTGATACATAGCTGGTCACCATGATGCACATCATATACACCAATCCCCACTAAGAAGCCATTCTGCCTCAGTACTTCCTACTTGCCTATCTATCCCATAAAAGCCCTGGACCACCAGAGCAGGGCCTGGGATTCTGGGCATGACCCCAATCGGTACCTGTTGACATACATAAATCTGCCTTCAGTTCCTGGGATTATCTTGGTGTTGCTGCTTGCCTTTGCACCCTTACGTGTCTTTTTCTATATCCAGTGTCTTTTCTAGCATCTCTACGTCATTGTTGGTCTCTGTACCTAAGATATTTGTGGATACTGTAGGAGATACACCTAGTGAATTAGAAAAGATTTTTTTTTTTTTTTTTTTTTTTGCATTTCTCAGGCTGCGGTTTATAATTATGGCTGAGCAACCCGAGTCCAAAAATTCTAAATCTGAAATGCTTCAAACTCCGAAACTCTGAGCACTGACCTGATGCCATAAGTGGAAATTTCCATAGCTGAACTTAGGCGAACTTGCCCGTCATAGTCAAAACACAAAGGCCCTGAAAATAGTGTGGAAAACCCTCTCTCCTCAAGGGTGAGCAGAAGCGAGAAAATAATCAGCCTTGAGAACAGGAACTCACAAATACCAGTCACAGTAAGACTTTCCTTTTTGCTCTTAGGCAGGTGGTATTGTACACCGCTCCAGTTATAGAAGAAAACCAACTAGACAACGACCTGTCTAGTGTTGCACGGCCAATGGGAAGCATACTGGGGATTCTGGGTCTTTCTGACGCTGCAGTTAGTAGTACTCTTCAGGGACTGCTGTTTTTCTCTCTTAGAGTTTTTTTCATGGAAGTCATTACAAATGAATTAACGCTGCCTGGTTAGGGCCAGTCCTTAACTCTTCATCGGGTGGGCTTGATGGAACTGGCCAGGGGGTCAGAACCTGGATTGTCACAGTGGTGAAGCTCACTTGTCACCTCAGTGGTGAAGGTGACAACTGCCTCATGGCAGTTGGTTCTGACTAGAAGTTCTGACCGCAAGGAAGCCCGGGCATTTGCCAGGGTGAAGAAGCTTCATGGCTGAAGGACTTTCCCTAGACTCAGCCCAGAGGATCCTGCTTGTTGCACCTCTTTGCTCAACCTTGGCCTGCCTATTCTTTGTTCTCTCAACTTCTCTAGCATCTCATTTACAAGGTTTTGTTCCTGATCAAGATCTACTTGCTAGCCTCAGAGAGCTTAAAGCCTAGTGAAAGAAATTAGTTACCAACACATAATAATAAAACATAGTACCATAAAGTAATGAGCCAAAAAATGCTATGGGAACTTGAACTTGGTTGAGGCCGTGATAGTAATGGAGCCCAGCTACTTTGCTGTTTTGAACAAGTACAAAACCAGACAAAATAGGTGTAAGAAACGGGGATTTTCCACAGTGGATGGCAGCCTGCTCAGGACAGCAACTCCTGAGAGAAGAAAACCAATGCAGGGGAGCTGTGAGAGTGGCTTGGCTCGGGGTCTCCAAGCCGCAGGCCAGGAGCAGAGCGTGATGTGTCCTGGCGCTCCTACTGCACTGAGGAAGCGCTTCCTGGAGGGCAAGAGGCCAAGGTGGCTGATCTTTAGGGCGAACACAAAGAAGAGGGCCAGTGAGATGGCTCAGTGGTCTAAAGTGCCTGCCTAGGAAAGTTTAGGCAACTGCAAGGACCGCGACTCGACCCCCGGCACCACATGCTGCGCCAGCCCCACCCCCAAGGCAGGCTGAGCCGGCCATAACAGAAATACATAAATGAGGTTTAACAAAATAAAATATAAAAAATAAAAAAAAACAGAGAAGAGCAAGACACAAGCATGTGCCGACAGAGATGACGACGTTGCTGGCCGCTGTGATCTGTTCATGTATTTCAGGAAACCGCCAAGGCCCGAGGGAGGGTACAGACCCAAGCAAGCAGATCAGTGCTGGGAAGCCAGAGCTGTGGACGCACTCTGTTCTCCTCAGCCATATGCCAAGTGTCAGGTAGACCCCCTCCTGTGTCACAGCAGCCTGAAAAAAGGCTCCTCTTTCTTTGCCCCAGAAGTGCCTAAAACTGAAACTCCAAAGAGTAAATGATGCTAAGTAACTTACCTACATCATGAAATAAAGCCTGAGGGCTGGCGAGATAGCCCAGCAGACTAAGCACCTGCTTTGGCAAGCTCGGGGACCAGCGTTTGATCCCTGGTCCGCATGTCATGCTGGTCCTGCCCCCATGGAGCACTGAGCCGGCAACCAAGTCCAGGCATGTTGATGCACACCTGTGATCCCAAAGTTGAGGAGACTGAAAACAGGAGGATCACTAGGAGTCCGAGCTGCATAGTGAAGCCCTATACCAAGTACATCTAATAAATAAGTAAATAAAACAAAGCCTGGACAGTATCTAAGGAAATACAGTAAAATCCAGAGCCTAGTATGAAATAGTCATAGCTTGTGGCCTCTAATAAAAATTTGCAGGTAGACAAGTAGGAAATACTTTGGATGGTAGGAGAAAAATCAACAAAATCAAAATCAGAAGTGACACAGATTGTAGAGTGAGGAGACAGAGCAGAAAGTCTATGCTTTCAAATGTTCAAAAAAGTACAGGCAAGGTGGTGCACGCCTGTAATCTCAGCACCCAGGAGGCTGCGGCAGGAGGATCATTGCAAGTTCAAGACCGGCCTGGGCTATAAAGTGAGCTCAAGCCCAGCCTGAACTGCATAACAAGACCCTGGTTCAAAAAGACAAAAAAAGGAAAGTATAATCACTACAAGCAGAGTAATTAAAGATGTAAGGAAGATATACATAAGGTACCTAGAGATAAAACACACATGAAAAAGCACAGTGGATCAGACTAAAGTACAGTGCATGGCACAGCAGATTAGACACTACAGAAGAATATGTCATCTAATATAAACACCTAACAAAAACTGTTCAGAACAAAGCAAAATAAGATTGAATAAAAAATCGACAAGCCATCAGTGAGTTGTAGACACTATCAAGGGGCCTCTCACACTGGAGTCACAGCAGAAAGAGCTGAAGAAAAATGAGCCACAGAAATGACTGCAAAATAGCTGGCAGTATAACTCAGTGGACTAAGCCCTTGCTTAGGTAAATACAGGGGCCAGGGTTCGATCCCTGGTACCGCATGCTGTGCCAGCCCTGTCCTTGGGCATGCTGTGCCAGCCCTGTCCCTGGGCATGCTGTGCCAGTGATAGAGTCCAGGCGTGGTGGCACACGCTTGTAATCCCAGCACTAAGGATGCATAAATCAGGAGGATCAGTATGAGTCCAAGCTGCATAGTAAGACCCTGCGCATACACACACACACACACACACACGCAACTAAATAAAGAGAAATGATTGCAAAAACTTTCCCCAAACTATAAACACAAGCTAAAAAATTGCTTTATCAAGAGGTTACAACAGTCCTAAATGCATGAAATTAAAATGTTGTATAGAAAAAATAAAGAGACAAATCCAGAATTATAGCTAGCTTCATCAGTACTGTTTTCTCATGAACTGGTAGAAAAGAATAGAGAGAAAATTCCGGCAGACATTTGAATAGTCAACACAATCTAGTTCACCCATAGAACAAATTACCGGGAACTCCTTTTAGGCACACACAGAACGTTTGCCAGGGGCCAGCGAGGTTGCTCAGTGGTCTAAAGTGCCTGCTTAGGCAAGCTTAGGTAAGCACAGGGACTGCGGTTCAGTCCCTGGCATCACGTGCTGCACCAGCTGCACATCCAGGGCAGGCTGAGCCAGCCATGGGGAAAAAATAGAAAAAGAACATTTGCCAACAAATACCTTGTTCTGGATTAAAACAAGTTAGAGTAAATGTAAGACAGTTGGAGACATTAAAAGTAAATTATTTATCTAGAATGGATGTAAACTAGAAATCAGTAACAGAAGAGTAGCTGGAAGATCCTCACATTTTTGGATACTAAATGAAACCTTTGTAAAAACACATAGATCAAAAACAGAAAATCACAGAATTAGAAAATATTTTTAATTGAGTAATTACTGAAGTATACAGATCAAAACCTACATAGTGCCAGGTAGTGGTCATACCTATAATCCCAGCACTCGGGAGGCTGAGGCAGGGGGATTACTGCAAGCTGGAAATCAGCCCGGGCTCACAGGCTCACAGGCTCCAGAGTGAGCTCAAACCCAGCCTGAACGGCACAGCGAAACCCTGTCTGTCTGTCTCTCTGTCTCTGTCTCTGTCTCTGTCTCTGTCTCTGTCTGTCTCTCTCTCTCTCTCTCTCTCTCTCTCACACACACACACACACACACACACACAGGTATATATTTAAAGCAAAACTTAGAAAAAAATTTTTACAATTTTTTAAATCAGAAGAAAGTTTTTAAGTAAATGATTCACCCTAAGAAAATAGGTGTTTTTAAGAAAGTATGGTTTTTGATACATATGACCATTATGTATATCTAAATTATACCAATAAATGTAGTAAAAAGTAAATTTGAAAGAATGGCAAATGAAACACAAAACAAGCAGAAAGATGAAAAGAATAAATATAACAGTAAAAATAAATCAGTGTAGTGAAAACAGAAAGACTCAAAGATGTGGAGACAAGATGTTCACTATAGTATTTTTTTTGTATTTGTATTTTAGGGAAGGGTCTACAGGGTGTTCAGGGTCTCACTACTAGATTGAACTCAGTAGTGATCCGTGTGTTTACAGCCTCCCAAGAGCTGGGATTATAGGTGTGCCAGCACTCCCAGTTTCAATTGCCATGTCAGCGTGCCCTGGGGGTGGGGCCAGCACAGCAGGCCCCGGGATTGGATCCCCAGCCCTTGTACCTGCTTGCAGGCCACAGTAGTATTATTTATAACAGCCCCAAACTTGAAGGAACCCAAGTGCCCATCAAGCTGAGGAATGGGCAAACCCATTGTCACGTATCCATACAATGGAATATTTTTTTTTTTAATTTTATTTATTTATTTATTTGTTTGCTTGTTGTGTGTTTGTTTGTTTCTTTATTTATTCATTTTGTGGCTGGCTCAGCCTGCCCTGGTGGTGGCGCTGGCGCAGCATGTGGTGCCAGGGATCGAACTGCAGTCCCCACAGTTGCCTGAGCCCTCCTAAGCAGGCGCTTTAGACCACTGAACCATCTCGCCAGCCCGCATACAATGGAATATTAACAGCAACATAGGAATGACCTGTAGCCTCCTCACATGCACAACATGGATGAATTTCAGAAGCATTATGCCGGGCTTTTTGTTCCTGGTGGTTGGATGTCATGGTTGGTGGGCTGTAACCTAGCAAGATGCTGTGGAATTTGCTGGCTGTTCAACAGCTTTCTCAGAGGACCACCTGCACTGCTTCATGCAGGCATTTTGAAAATAAATTTCCATAGAAGCAAAAGCTTTTTCAGGAGGACAGTGGAATTCCAATGCATCTAAAGGGTGGGGTAGCTGGTGCCCTCTTCTTAGAGCCACTGTGATTCTTACAGTGGATGCATCGGTATCTGCCATATACTAGTTGGCTATGGCATCATTTCCCAAAAAACAAGAATGACTTCAGTCAAATCAGCAATCATGTGGCTCAGTTCCAGATGTCTCTGTGGACCAGTAATATGATAAATAACTGAGCTTTTCTTTGGGGATCAATATTTATTGACTTATATTAATTAACGCCAATAAAGCAGTCTTTACCATAAAAAAAAAAAATTATGCTGAGTGAAAGAAGCCATCCATGAAAGTCCGTGGAGTGTATTAATTATTTCATCCACAAGAAGCCCCAGAAAGAGTGAGGCAATGCCGACAAAATTGTATTTGCACGGTTTTTATTTGAAAAACCAGCCAAAGGCAAGCAAAAGGCATCGTTCTTTCCAATTGCAGCATGAGAGTGGAGACCTGGGAGCCATGGTCATTATTTTTAAATATGTGGACAATCAAAAGTTGGGGCCCAGAGAGATATCTCCATGGCACAAGTCCCTGCCTGGCAAGAGCAAGGTTGTGAGTTCGAACCCCAGTCCCATCAAAAAAACAACAAAAGAAACAAAAAAAGTATGCTATAATCACCCAGGGAATGATGTAAATGATTAATGGAAGTTTTGCTATTTTCAGCCAATGAATTAAGATGATAAAATACTAAGATGATTTGTTATGATGGCCCAAAGGCTCTCAGAAAATTAGTTATAAAAATTATATTCTTAGTAGATGCAACATTGGAGCAAATTTATAATGTCACTGAGTTCAGAACTTTGAAGGATATCCAACATTTTGAGAATTACCTTTTAAAAATAGATAACTTGGATTTTCTCTTCTCTTTTCAATCTCTTTTTGCCTGAATAGTAACTTTGACCATTCATTGAGAAGAGCCAGTAATAGGTGGCTTTTTGGTGCAGTCCCCAGGTGAGGAATCCAGTGGCCCAACAGCCACACGGGCAGGGGCTCATGAACCGAGCTGCCTTAAGTTGACGTAAGTGCCCTTGAGGACATGTGACCCCAGGTCTGTTGGCAGAAACACAGGCAGGAAGCTTCAAGCAGCATATGGGCTGTTGGGAGCACTTGCTGGGTGTGTGACCCGAAGCAAGCTTCCCAGATGTCCATGGCTGAGTGTCCTCAGCCTTACATAGGACTCTTCCAGCTTTCCAAATTGGATCACCTTTATCATTTTTAGATGATAAAGATTGCGTGTCACACCATCTGAGCTTTGATCTCAAGGTGCAGTCCTCTGTCACATTATTGAAGATGTTTTCCATGCATTTCTGCCACCTTGTATGGATGGAAACTCACCCCAAAGACTGTTCACAGCCAAGCCAGTGTGTATGCTTTGTGTTTGCTTTCATGTCATCCTGCACTTTTCTCTGGCTCAGTTTTCTGCAAAATAATGATGAATTGGATCTGCAGTGTGAAGAAATTGTTAGGTCTTTGAGGCTCCAGAAGTAAATCTTGAAGTAAATGCTGCATGTCCTGATTCTTTTTCCAGAAGACTTAATGTTTTCAAAAGATGCAGTACTTAGAAGGGCTACTAAGTGTTTTCTCAAATACTTGTGCAGAAGAGAAAGTGGCTCCAGGGGATCACATTTAGCAGTGCTTACCTGACCACCTGGGGACATTGTCTTAAAGTGGACACAATTTGTTTCATGCTGCAACAGGGTGAAATAGTTTTGGTATCAGGCAGATCCTGTATGTCTCTCCCAAGAAGTGACAGCGTAAAGATATTGATTTCACCAAATTCACCCCTATAGTTCTTACTTCAACAAATATTCGCTCAATGAAGCATTGTGTGCCTGGTCATCTGGGAGTGTGGAAACAAGTATACAAGATACCAACATTAACCTGAGTTAACTTGCAATGTTTTTGGTTTTTGTTGTTGGTTTTTTGTTTTTGGTTTTTTGTTTGTTTGTTTGTTTGTTTTTGTAGTACCTGGGATTGAACTCTGCAATATATTTTGGGCAGACAAGATAGAAAAGTAAATAACTGCAGAGGAATATTGAGACCTGCCAGTTGAATGGATTGGAAAGTAGGGGTATTGGAGGTGAAAGGGAGGAGAAGCTATTTTGTTGCAGCTATATAATTAAGAGTGGGTTATAGGGGCGAGGGAGATAGCTCCGTGGCACAAGTGCCTGGCTGGCAAGTGCAAGGTCGTGAATTTGAACCCTAGTGCTGCACAAAAAAATAATAAATAAACAAATAAAAAGAGTGGTTTATATGAGCCCCACAGTCCTAAGAAAAGGGACAAGAGTGTTCCATTTGGCATAAATGTCAAGGAGGATGAGGGCGATTGCTTTCAATGGCTAGGACATTGCTGTCGACCTTTAAGGCTAGGAATTTTAGGAATGGTCAGTATTGGAAATGACATTGCTGTTCCAGGGTAGGTGCATTTGAGCAAATCAGTGGTTGTCACGTCCCGAAGGCATCTGACAGTGAAGGAAGGAACTACTGAAGACTCAAGAAGGATTGTTGGGTTTTTTTTTCCTTATAAGACAATTATTATCTTGAAGGTAGAAACAAATAGATAATTAGAGAACGATTAACTATGTTTGACAGGTAACAAATTATAGGAACCAGTCAGCATAATGTTAATAAAACCACGAGGTAATTGATTGACAGTATTTTTGATAATGAAATAAACTAGCATAAGGGGTTTTTTTTGTTTGTTTTGCATTTTGTGGAAAAAACATTACATTAAGAAACTCAAATAGCATTATAGATTAATGACTACACTGAGAAGTGAGAGGAGGGATTCGAAGATTTTTCCTATTTTGTCTCTTGCTTTAAAGAACACCCATGCCCTCTGGTAATAATTTAGTGAGGTTCTTCCTTGCCTTCTCAGTAGCTCACTGCCGTAGCTTGCATCCTGAACATCCCTGAAGGTCCATGTGTTGAGAGCTTGGTCACCAGCCCAGGGTGCTGTGGGACATAGTGGAGCCTGCAGAGAGTGGGGCCCAGTGGGAGGAACTTAAGCCACTGGGGCATTCTCTTGAAGGCACGCCCCTTTATCTTCTAGTCTCTCACCTCCCCTATGGCTGTGAGGTAAGCAGGTCCCTCTAAGGCACGTACTCCCCTTGTGACAGCACCTCACCTCAGGCACAAAGCTACAGGGTCCGCTGTGGCCCAACACCACCAAGACCCTGAGCCACAGTGAACCCTTCCTTCCTGTAACCTGGTCATCTCAGATGCAGTGTAGTAATGGAGGCTGCCTCACACACCCCTATGAACCGTACAAGCTTTTCTGGAGCTCACCTCTGTTGCCATTGTCTATTAGCGAGGGCTCTGCTGACCCCTGTTTTATATCAGTGATGGAAGATGAGGAGGAAAGAGGAAAGACATGCGTCCTGCACTCTCAGTAGATGCGCTTTCTGCTCAGTGTGGTTTCCAGGGTCCCTCTCAAGAATGAGTACGGGTTTTATCCCACTCGGTGATAATCAGTGTGTCAGACTTCATCCAGACAGCCAAGACACCGAGAAAATTGTACATGTGCTTTGGGGCATGGCTACTGCTCCTTCCAAGGGTGCGTGTTGCTCTGCCACTTGCTTGCCATCGGAGGCCCACATGGATGCCCGTGGCTCCTTCAGAATGACATGCATCGTCGAGCGGGACTGTTCCCGTTGTGGTCTCACAGAGGTTGCCTTGTTCCCATCAGACACAGGTGTGTTTGCAGTGGTCAACAGCCGCTCCCTCTCCTTGCTGGGTAAGCTGACCATCAGCGCTGCCTTTAACATCATCTACATCTACACCTCTGAGCTCTATCCTACCATCATCAGGTACGTGCGTGCCTGCGCCTACTCCTGGAGCTGCTTCCTTGGAGTGGGCGTGGCTATCCTTCCCTCTGCTTCAGTGGGGTGGGAGTGGCTCTCCCTGCCCTCTGTTCAGTGGGCGGAGCATGGCTCTCCTTCCCTCTGCCTCTATGGGCGGGGCGCAGCATCTCCCTCCTCTACCTCTGTGGGTGGGGCGTGGCTCTCCCTCCCTCAGCCTCTGTGCGGTGGGCAATGGGCAAGGTTCTCCCTCTGCTCTGGAGTCTATGCATCACCAGTGACTCAGCACGCCCCGTGCAACTCAAAACCTCTGGAGACTACTTTCTGCTTGTGTGACTGAGGAACCTAGTTTCATCATGTGCTAAATTCCCTCTTGCAAATTGTAAGAGAAGTTCTCTACAGGAACGGGGCTGAGTGCTGGATTTTGCTGTTTTTACTTAGATGAATTGCATTTGCTTAATCACCTGTTTAGCGTTAGACACAACAGCAGGCAAGGGAACAAAATCCCTTTTTTCACAGAGCCTTTATCTTAGCACAATATATGCACATAGTAAATAATCATTTCATATATTAATAGGTAAATATTAAATTTAAATGTTAGTTCTTGTTAGCTCCATGGCACAAGAGCCTGCCTGGTGCAAGGTCGTGAGTTTGAACCCTGGTCCCGCCAAAAAAAAAATGTTAGTTGTCAAAGATGGTTTTCAATGAATGTGCTCTGCTTATATCAAAAGGAATATATCCCATCCTAAATTGCATTAAGTCAGTTTGAAAACAAAAAACAACCCCAAATTTGCGGGAGAGGGGTGCAGTTTATTTCTGTGGAGCTGCCTTTGTGGAGTAACAGCCGCTCACCAGGGACCTTCATCTCTCTTCTTGCTCAAGAAAACTAAGGGTCCGTTCTGTCTGTTGATTTAAATCTCTTTGCCAGCAACAGATCACATTGTTTGCCCGCTTCCTGACTGTACGATCACCTCATAAAAAGCTAGGATCAGAGTGTTTATAGTAGGACGCATTTGAGAGGACGGAGACATTATTCACAATTAGGCTGAGATGACAGAGCGATGTCTTGCCGTCCTATCTAGAAATCATTCTCATTTCTCTCCTCCTTCTCACCTCTTTCCTATGTACAACTCAATAACACTGTTCTAGTTTTCTGCCAGTGAATGCACTGAGTCCTACTAAGATGCCTGGCTTTTTAATAGTTCCTACATTGAACTGAAATAAATGGGACTGGCTTTTCAGGTCATTAAGGCCTTTCTATGACTGTCTTAACTGAGTGCAATGGCAGACCTCAGACACAAACACCTGTAAGAATATTTGATAAGAGAGCTATTCAGATGCTGATTTTTGCATCATCCCCTAGAGATGTACTAGCCATATGATAGTTACTGGGTTCAAATGCCTATTGAGATTAAATTAAAATTCAGTTCCTCATCTTCATTTGCCACATTTCAAAGTACTCAGTGGCCACCTATATCCAGCGACTGTATCAGGCAGTGCAATTCTAGAGCATTCCCAGCACGGCAGAGAGTTCTAGTAGACAGTGCCACCTCTGCAGTTTCCTCTGCTTCTGCTTTGGCGTGTTCTGTTCCAGGCCCTTCATATCTCGCCATGGGTTTTTGTTTTTTTTAATGTTTCCCCTATAACTCACTAATTCTTATTTTACTTTTCCTTGTGCCTTTCAGGAATGTTGGGCTGGGAACTTGTTCCATGTTCTCCCGAGTTGGTGGGATTATTGCTCCCTTCGTCCCCTCACTGGTTGGTTTGTACCTCCTAGTTTTATTTTTCATGGTTCTCTGCCTTGGAAATACCTGTGTTTTTTTAGTAGAAAAAGGTATAATGAACAGAAATCTTTTAGGTCAGCAGACACGGATGTGAACCTTGTACTTTTTCAAGGAGGACCCAGGACTTCATCAGGACCGATAGCCTGGGACCCTTCCACACCCTGGATCTGATTCTTTGTTCCTCGTTATGCATTGGAGAGTCAGTTGATGCCACAAAGCCCGCTTTGTTGCCCAGTCAGAAATTAGCCGTTCAGTATTTATTATTTTTTTAAATGCATACACAGTCTGCAGGGTCTCACTACACAGATCAGACTCGTAGTGATCCTCCTGTTTTCAGCCTCCCAATCCCTGGGATTACAGGTGTGTGCCACCATGCCCAGTCTCAGTTGGCTGTCACAGTGCACCCCGGGGTCAGGGGTGGCACAGCACTCTGGGGATCGAACCCCGGTCCTTGCAGCTGCCTAAGGAGGTGCTTTAGCCTGCTGATCTGTATTTATCAAGCCTCTGCTTCATGCTGGACTTGTGACGAGTGTGCTATGCACATCACTGTAGGCACTGCATGTAGCAATCACAGGAGAAGTGCTACAGAGACAGATTAAACATCTTTCCCCACAGCATAAAACTGGGAACAGAAAACTTCAGGAAACCTGTGCCTGCATGCGTGTCTCTTCAGATTCATTGGCATTTTCTAACTTCTGTAGCCCAATAAAAGGCGAGACACTAAACCTGAGCCCAGATACTTGCCCAGTCTTAAAATATTTGACTTCTATGAGACAACTCTGGGGCCCCATGCGAGTTTCTCCTTCTCCAGTCTGGGGCTTTCCAGGCCACACTTGTGGAAAGGTGACTAGATTTGGCATGGGGCTGGTGGGCCTTTCCTGTAGATCACTGATCGCTCCTCCCACAGCTTGTCTCCTGGCCTGGGCTGCCTCTGACGTGCCATGGCAGCCGACTCACACTTTGAGTTGCAGTACCCTTCCTTCTCACACATAGCTCTCCCCAGTTTCTTGTCAACTTGGGGTCACAAGACCTCACTTAGTAAAGAGTCCTGTTCACTCCAGGTTTCATTTTGCAAAACGTGTGGGACCCTAGACATATAGTATCGAAACTAACCAACTTTGGGTGTCTATCCTAGGACGCTGCAACACACCTCTCTCTCCTTCCATTCCTGAGAGGAGGGGCAGATCTGTGTTCCCCGCGCATCTGCAGCAGGCACAGTGCAGGCCTGGTTTGGCATGCAGGAGACTGAGAGGAGGGGGAGGACCCCGTCTGCCTCCCTTCTTCCTCTGCCCTCTCTCACTCTCCTGTCTTTCCCCGCTCTCTTTTTCATTCTCACACCCTCTCCTTCCTCCTTTTCCCATCATCTCTGAAAGTTGCCTGAGGTGAAATCCTGATTGGTCCCCTCCCAATCCAGAAGGCTAAAGCAAAAGGAGAAGTTAATACCTCCCTTACTGGAATTCTAGAATTTAAGTCCTCTCAGAGTGGCCTGAAGGCACCATCCTGCAAGCAGCTGTCTCTTCCATTGTCTTTGAACCCATTTGTATGGAAAGAGAATATTAGCCTCTCCTAAGACTATCTTCCGGCTCTGTGAAGCAACTGCCATTTACCTTTACCGTTTTAACTTAAGCGCTTACAAACTATGTATGTGATAGGGTTGCGTATTGTTTAGTTTTGTTTTGTTTACCCTGAGGTTTCATCCCTTCCAGTCCTGGCCTCTGTTGTGGTGCCATGGGCTGTGGGATGTTTGGGCAGATTCCAGGATTGAGAACTTTAACCTTGCTGAGGTCTCTCAAATCTGCTGCAGCTGCCAAAGGATTAAAGTTCATTACCAGCAAATAGTTTGGGGGTATCTCTCATGTGAAGAGGGTATGGAGGTCACTGTTACAAGCTACTCCCCTGTGTAATCCCAGTGTTTGGGAGGCAGAAGCAGGAGGATCAATGAGAGTTTGAGACCAGCCTGGGCTACAAAAGAGAGCTCAAGGCCAACCTGAGCTGCGTAGCGAGACCCTGTCTCAAAAAGACAAAAACAAAATGAAAAAAAACCAAGTTACTCCCCTGGAATGGAAACTGAACACCAGGTTTCCTTGTGTATGCTCCCTGCTCAGAGCAGTTGGGCCTCAGCGCCCACGTGCCCACCCCGTGCAAGGGCAGCTTGGGGCTGCTGCCCACGCTCTCCTGCTGCTTCTGGATTTGCCCAGTGCCATCTCTCTATGAGGAATCAGTCCACAGTTTCCCACTTGTCTTGTTAATGTTTTCCTCATCACTGGGGCAAAATACCTGACACCCAAAATTAAGGAAGGCAAGGTTTGTTTAGCTTGCTCTATGGAGGTCTTAGTCTGGCTGGCTCCAAGGCAGCGTGGCACAGGGCAGAGGGCCATGGCACAGGGCAGAGGGCCAAAATTCTCGAGGCAGAAAACTGCAAGAGCAAAGAAAAGAGCATCGGCTGTGGCTGCTAGCCAGCCCCTCTCTCCTCCTTACATGGCCTCTGGCTCTCTGCCCCAGGGCGGCTGCAGCACTCAGACCCATTATCCCAGCCTTGGATCATGAATTAATCACAGACTAGAGCTGCCCCAGTGACTGCGTGAGGCTTGGGGGGACAGCTGCACACAAACTGTAACACCACTATAGTAGTTCTCTGTAGTGAAAGAAAAAGTGGTCAACAGCACAGTCTAGTGGGAAGGCACAGCCTGGTGGGAGCTGTGTCACTTCTCAGTCACGGGACTGGGAGGTCATCTGACCAGGGCACTCACTGACCCCGAGTGTGTTTGTTTTCATTTGCCCCATCCTTTCAGAAATATGTGCAGTGGTCTTTACCCTTCATTGTGTTTGGAGCCACGGGCCTGACCTCAGGCCTCCTGAGTTTGTTATTGCCGGAAACCCTTAACAGCCCTCTGCTGGAGACGCTGGCTGACCTGCAGGTGTGCTCCTACCGGAGGCTGGGGGAGGAGGCCGTGTCTCTGCAGACCCTGGACACACTGCAGGTGCGCTGGCTGCCCTTCCCCCTCCCCATTTGCAGCTTCTGCTTGGTCAATGATAGGTGTTCGGGAACAATGCTTTGCGGGTTAGATTAAATAGAATGGACAGCAATAATAGAAATGTGACAGGAAGAGATGTGCAGAAAAATGAAAGATGACTGAAGAGTTTTCTTTTATAGGAAGGAAAAGCTTATTCAGCTCATGGTTTGTGGAAGTTTCAGTCCACACCCAGCTGGCTCTAAGGCAGACTGGCACATGGCAGAGGGCAGGAGTTCATGGCCGCAGAAAACAGCAAAAGCAAAAAAAAAGACAGAAGCTACATTAGTTTTTTATTAAATTTGTATTTTTTATTTTATTATGTATTTAGTACAGGGCCTACAGGGTCTCACTATACAGATCAGACTCGTAGTGATTCTCCTGTTTTCAGCCTCCCAAGTGCTGGGATTACAGGCGCACACCACCATCCCAGTCTCAATAGCCATATCAATGTACTTCAGGGGTGGGGCCAGCAAGGCAAGCTGTGGATCGAACCCCAGCCCCTGCATCTGCCCAAGAAGGTGCTTTAATCCACTGGGCTACCTGGCCGGCCCTTCCGTTAGAGTTTTAAAACACTTAGAGGCTGCTCTTCAGGGAGGTAGCTGCCACAGAAATTCATTCATGGGCATGGTGGCACACGCCGTAATCCCAGCACTTGGGAAGCTGAGGCAGGAAGACTAGTGCGAGCCCAGGAAGACCAGCCTAGGCTACAAAAAGTGAGCTCAAGGCCAACCTGAACTGCATATGAAAACCCTGTCCCAAAAAAAAAAAAAAAGAAAGAAAGAAATTCACATTTGTCAGTTGGCCAGTTGGGTGGTAGCTTCCACTGCAGAAGTGTTGTGACGACATTTCCCTGCCCTCTGTTCCCTTCCTATGTCAGCCTGGGGACGAGGAGAGGACTTCAGGGAGTGAGAGCGAGGAGGAAGAAGAGTTTTACGATGCTGATGAAGAGACTCAGATGATTAAGTGAGGGGCCTGAGCTCCCTGATCAGAACCACTGAACCACCGTTTATGCCTCTGACCAAGGCCCGTTCTCCCTTGAATCCTCAGAGCTGAGGAAGACAGGTTTGGCGCCAACATGCACAGGTGCTCCTCAGCACGGTCTGATTTTTGTTAAAGTACAAAGGAAGTTGGAGAAGAGGTTTCATCAGAGAAAACATCGCTACATGAAGGACAGGTGTTTAATTTGTCCAGTACTGAAGTCCAGCTCAGAATCATGACCTCCGGCCTCACCGCTGTTGTCGCATTCCAGGGCAGGAGCCTGGTCTGTGGTCACAAATTCGATGACACTGTTTTTCTTCCCTTGGGATCTAGAAACAGATAAGTGATACTTCTCACCATTTTAGTGAGATGAAAGAAACTGTTCTTAAAATCGAAACCTCACATCATGTGTGACATCTGTCCCCTACCACTTGCGCCTGCTCCCGGATGCTGGTTGGTGTCAGCACTTAATTTTGCATGGGAGGAAGTGTTCTTAGAGGTTGTGGGGTATCCAGAGGCCCTCTGGCTTTCCCTCAGCTGCGGACATTAGGTGCTGAGGTTGGTTCCTGGCCTGTTGGTTGACCTGGCTTCCTTTCCCTTTGGCCCAGGTAGAGAATGTGTACCTGTTCATAGAAGCACTAATTAAGTTATTAATTCACTACTAAGCCAGAACAGTTTACTAGAGGCGCAGGTGCGTCTGTGGCTGGAAGCTTTCTCTGATACTTAAATCATGGGATTACTTCGATTCCCAGTGATGATCGCCTCCAGGAAAATTTCCTTCCGAGTCTAGTACAGCAATAACTTCAAAATCCTTCACAGTAAACAATAAAGCTTTATAAAAGTGGAGAGAGGTTAAAGGCGGCATGCTGTTCACTCGGATGTTAAAGGAAAAAAAAGATGCAGTTTTTAATAAAGGACAAAGAAAATTATCTTTGGTAGTTTTGTTTGCTTTCCGTGTTGTACAAGAAGGGGTTTGGGCAACACTGAGGCACTTACGCTCTTGTTGCTTTATATCAGCCCCTACCTGTTAGGCAGAAAGGAAGGCACAGACGTTTCTTAGGAAATATTTACTTTTTCGTTCATTGCAGGTGTGAAGGAATAAAAAATCATGCTCAGTCTCTTAAAATCATGTGCTGCAATTACCGATTTCTCTGTGGAACTTGAATACTGTCTCAGATAGGAAGTGGAGGCCAGGAGTTTAGCAAGCTTGGGCAGCACTGTCTGAGCTCATGTTCCCAATGAGGAGAATCTCTGCATTTTCAAACTCTCCATTTCTAATTGGCAGGTTCTCAGCACAGCAGAGAAACAGGCAGAAGGAAAAAGGGAAAGGGGCTTTATTCTCTTTGAGAACACACAGGAAAGTGTGGGGAAGGCTGAGGAAATATAGACAAAGGGAGGATGAGGCTTCTATGGCCTTTTGCCAGGGGTGCAGTTTGGAGGGGATGTTTAGCTCTACCTGAGGAGCTGATTGGGGCCTTCCCTGAGGTGGCGGAAAAGGTGAAAGGAAATTATATCCTGGGCTTTATTGGAGAAGGAGGGAGGTGGTGTGAGGAGCATAGGCCTTTGTTTTAAGGACATTGGCCATATTAGATGACTACCATAAAGAGTTTAGCAATGTATCCCAGGGCCAAAACCTATCACCAATAAGCTCTTGGAGAAAGAGAAATTGTATGAGAGGCAAAGGGAAGGCGTCCTCTGGCTGCATCTGGATGTCTTGGGCATGCCCCGCCTCATCCCATCCCCATACAGCTCTGTTCACATTGACAGCTTGCTTTGCTCTATGTCCATTGTACCTTGGTCTTTGTTAAAATGTTGGGCCTGCCAGGTAGCTAGCTCAGTAGACTAAAGCACCACTGAGCAGGGACCAGGGCTTGATCCCCAGCTTGCTGTGCTGGCTGCATCCCCAGGAAGTGCTGAGTTGGAGACTGAGCCTGGGTGTGGTGGCTCATGCCTGTAATCCTAGCTCTTAGGAGGCTGAAAATAGGAGGATCACTTTGAGTCCAGTCTGTGTAGTGAGACCCTGTAGACCCTGGACTAAATACATTTTAAAAAATAAATAAAAATAAAATGTTTATGTCCGTTTTGCCCTTGATCGTGTGTTGGGCTGCTGAGAAACAGGAGCCATCTCAACTGTCCTGTTTCTCTTGACTGTGCCCAGAGTGCTGGCCTGGACATAGTGAGGACCTGAAAAATGGTACTGTTTTTCACCACCAAGAAAATGGGGACGTTCCTACAGTTAGCATTTTTGAAAACTAACCCACCCATACCCCCAAACTATGGACTTATTATTTTTTGCTGGAAAATGGAGAATTCCCAACCACTGGGAGAGGAAGAGAGGAAGAACTTACAGAGACACGTAAAAGATTATGTTAAATGGTCAAATATTTGAAATAAAATG
>PVKN010011029.1:0-22026 GCA_004027915.1 Capromys pilorides
TGTACCATAGATTAAAAATCAGTAAAGCATGCCATGCAAGGGCATCTTGGTTGTCACAGGAAAGCACACAAGCCAACCTTGACTCACCTTGAATAAGAGGCATGAACTGGCTGAAAATTAGAAGAACTATTTCAAAAAGGTCACGATTCTGGGCACTCAATTTAGCTCAGTGAAAGCATGTTGCTTTCATTGGAAACATCTTCAATAATGGGCTCTTTCTTTGTTTTATGTTGGATGGCTCTCCTCAGTGGAGAGGTACTTCCTGCTGGTGAAGGAGAAAAAAAGAAGCTCTTTGAGGAGCTGTGTCACACGAATAAGCGGTGAGGGTGGTGCACTTGTATGGAATTTCATATTTGCCCTTTGATTTAGCTTAGGGGAAGCCTGTCCTCCATAGTACTGTGCATGATGGCACTCAGAGAGCTTATCTCTGGTAAAACAGCCCGGTTGAGGCCTCTGATGGGCTCAGGATACACACACAACCACTTTGCACAGGAGTACATTTGCAGTGCTGTTGACCTCCAACACCCGGCCTACGCCCCTTAAATGGATACCGCCAAAGGCTTGAATCCTTTGGCTGCAAGCTCACTAATGCCGACCCACAGGAGAAAATGGAGTCTGGGCCAATTTGATATTGACAGAGCTGGTGGATCTCCAGGGAAGCTGGAGATTTTTCTTGAACATAGGAGAAAGACCTAGGTCTTCTGTTGCCCAACATCCCTCTGCCCACAGGACATTCTGCTATATTTGTAGGAGTTTGGGGGAGCTATATTAGGTTCTCCAAATTCCAAGAGAAAAGCACAGTATAGAGGTGGAAAAGATCACAGACTTCAGTACTCCTAGGTTTGAGTACCAGTCTCACCTCCTACTTGCTAAATAATCCTGGGCACTGCTGTGGTTTGCAAGAATGTACTCCAACAGCCCACATGTTAACCACTTTGTCCCACGCTGATTGTGCTGGGAGGTGGTGCAAACTTTGAGAGGTGAAGCCTGGCAAGGGGTCCCTGATTACTGAGGTGGCCCTTAAAAGAGACTGTGAGATTCCTGTCTCTTCCCTGTCTTTCCTCTGTGCCTCCCAGTTCATGATGTAAGTGGTATCCTCTACCGTGCACCCCTGAATGATGGGCTGTCTTTGTCAGAGATCTAAAAGATCTGCCCAATTTTCATTTGGTACCTCCAGAATCAAGTGCCAAGATGTACCAGCTCTGGGCAGGGTCCCGTGGGAACATGGTGTCTTGTTTAGACTCAGGGGAATGCTACCCATTTATCATCCCTCTCATTCAGCATGTGACCCTGGGCACTGCTGTGGCCCACAACGCTGGCCCAGAGCACTGGTTGGAATCTTGGGTTCCCATCTGTTATGGTTTGTGTCTAGTTGTGCCCCTACCTCTAAAACCTCATGCAGTCATTGGGGCAGGTTTTTAGAGTTTGTGGTTGATTCATGATCCAATGCTGGGGTTATGGGTGTGAGTGCTACCCACACCCTAGGGCAGATAGCCCGAATACAATATAAGGAAGAGAGAGAATCTTGTTAGCTGCCCCAGTTACAGCTCCTCCCTTTGCTCTTTGCTGTTTCCTGCTGCCATGAACAGCTCCCTCTGCCATGTGCTGCTCTGCCTGGGAGCCAGCCAAATATGGACTGAAATCTCCACTAACTGTGAGCTAAATAAACTTTCCTCCCTTAATTTGGGGTGTTGGGTACTTTGTCGCAGCAATAAGAGGAAAGTAACTGAGACACCGTCCATCCTTGTTCATGGCCCCTACCAATGACCTCACTTCTCTGGACCAGAGAATTTCCTCTGTCATTCACAAGCATTCTTTCCCACTCTACTATATCAAACATCAATTATGAGGCTCAATGTAAAATCAAGCTATGGCTGTAGTGGACTTAACACCACTATCAAGTGTCCTCATGCTTTCTGCTAAGGAGAGTTTGAAAGGTTCTGGAAAGTTAAAAGGATTATATAGATAGATGCAAGGATAAATTCCCACTCTTCAAATAGCACCCAGGGGCTGGGGAGATAGCTCCATGGCACAAGTGTCTGCCTGGCAATGCAAGGTTGTGAGTTTGAAACCCAGTCCCACAAAAAAAAAAAAAAAATAGCACCCAGATTGTGAGGTTCAGAGATGTTGGAAAACCCAGATAGAGCTGGACATTAAGGAACTTCAGGAATAAAAGGCAGCAAAGCAGAAGCTGGTGGTCTCACCAGCTCTTCTTCTCCATCCATACAAATTTTTGTTTGCTCATTCATTTATATTTAACTTAATTTCATTTTTGACACTAATTTTACTTTGATTTATATGATTTAGCCAAATTAATATTCTCTTCCATTCTCCATGTCTGAGAAGGAGGAAGAACAGAGACAAAAATAGCACTCTCCTCCCCTTACTCATTTCTCATGCCCATTCCTGAGAATCCTAATGGCTTTAGTAGTAGGGGGAAAGGGACGACAAAATGTGCCCAGAGGACTGGAAAGGGCCAGCTCAGAGGGCACGTGCCAGGTTGTGATCAGGCGATCAGCACCACATGGCACTGGCTACACCCGTAGATGCTAGATCCAGACTCCAGGGCTCAACGACTAGCACCTCCTGGCAATGGGACATCGGACAACTTACCTATGCTCCCTGTGCTTGCCTCTTTGTAAGTGGGACTCAGCTGTGTGTGCTGCTCAGCAGTGTCGAGGCGATTAAGTAAGAGAATACGTGAAGCTTGCTCATTCCGGGTTTGGCATGTTATGTTTGAAATCACTGTTTTGGGTTCTTAAATGAACCCCAACACTTTTTGTGTACTCAAGGAAAATGAGGCACAGGACAGTGGCAAGAATTCCTAGGAGTTGGTGACTTGGCATTGCGGTTCCTGAATGCCGCTGGGCTGGGAGGGGCCTGAAGAAGCTCCCAGTGGTCATTCAGCGAGGGTCCGAGGCCCCTACTCTCTGATCCTCACTTGCCAAACCCCTCTCCCTCAGTTCTCACTCCAGGCCTGTGAGTTCTCCCACCACTCCTAGATCTGTGTATCCAGACACGTAACTGGCAGGGCCTTGTGCTGTTCCCACTGTGCCACTGAGAGGGTGAAGCCCCAGGGAGCTGGGGGAAGGAAGGGGGAGGGAAACTGAGGCCACAGCACTCCACATTTACTCAGTAGTTGTTTGAAATTATTGGGGGATGCAATGCGGGGTATAAACCCTAAATAACTGAAGATAGGTCTTAAAGCTTAGTCTGCTGGGAGCTGGCATCAGTCCCCACACAGCTGTCCCCATCCTCTGAGACATTTTCATTCCCTTTGAGAACTGCCCAATTTGGGCAGCTCAAGAACAGATGTTCCTTAACAAGTGCAGTTTACTGAGGGTATTTTTGGTCCCCTAATCTTGGTAAATTGCTGGGATTTTGTTGGTTCTCTGGGGAGAAGACAAAGCCAGAAGCTTCCAGCAAAGCCGCCCTTGTTCTGTGGACCCAGGACTGGCAGCGAGGTGGTGAGTGTGTTCATTACTGATGGCTGCATATGAAATTACTCCAGAGTTTGACAATGGAAAATAAGAAGCACTTGTTGTTGCCCAGCTCCTGAGGACCAGGAATTCAGGAGCAACTCGGGTCTGGCAGCTCTGACTCTAGGTCTCTCATGAAACTGCAAGGAGAAAGGTTGCTGGGGCTGGGGCTCTGGCTCCAAGATGGTGGCCACACAGGTGCTGCTTGAGCCTCCAGTCCTCACCTCATGGTGGGGTCTGTAGTGGCTGATACAGTGTGTCAACTTGATTGGATGACTCAGCGGCCCTGTTCCCTGTTGGTGGGGGTCCTGCCCTAGGGTACAATTGGTTCCTCCCTAGAGCATGCCAGGGCCTGCCTAGGATAGGACTGATTCCTTCCTAGAGTGGGATCAGGGCCCTACTTGGTGTATGATTGGTTCCCCTAGGGCACAATGGGCCCACCTCAGAGTGACTCAGCACAAAGAGACTTTATAAAGGAGCTGAGGAAGGAGTCAAGGTCCCACTTTGTTGGAGGAATGTCAGTCTGCGTTCAGCCTGGACTTCATCATCTGGCTTGCAACACTCTTCAGCCTCCAGCTTGGATCTTTTCACCTTCCGTCGCAGACTCTTCAGCATCCATTGCAGACCCATCAGCCAAGGGATAGAGACTTACACGGAGCACTGTAGTGAGTTTCAGACCTTGGGTCTGAATTCTTCAGTTTGGGATGTGCAGACGCCCTCCGCATACTTCCTCATCTGACTCTGTAGCTGACTATTATAAGCCAATCTTATAATTCCTTATATATTGTGTATTTTGTGTTAATATCCATTCCTTATATTATATCTGTTCTGTTCCTCTAAGTAAAACCCTGACCAATACAGGGTTGCTCCACAACACTGCTGGAGTGTCCCCCCTCCATGGTGGCTGTGTCCCCAGAGTAAGAGATCCTTAAGGGAGGAGGAGGAAGCCTTATACTCCTTATGGCTATTATGGCTTGGGTTTTGAGAGTCCCCAAATTCTCATGTACTGAAGGCTTAGTTCCTACTTGATGGCATGAGGGGCGAGTGCTGGGAACTCCTGGAAGTAGGGCTTAGGGGAAGTTAGGTCCTTTGTGGTCTTAGGGACATTGGAACTCCAGTCCCTTTGTCTGATCATTTTCCTCTTCTTCTACCACGTGCTTTGGAACTCTGAACCTGAGTAAACCTTTTCTTCACATAAATAAAATATCTCATGTATTTCGTCACAGTGGTGGAATGCTGGCCAACAAACTGACATCACTTTGTAGGTTACACAGCATTACCTCCTCCTTATCAGTGGATGAGTCCAAGTTTTAAGAGGGTAATTAAAGGGAGTCTGGGGAATCCTCTCAAGGAGAACAGAAAAAAATGATAGGATGAGACACACCTCCACCTCTAAACCTATTCCTGCATTGTGCCCCCTTACCCAAAGACACTTTATAAAGAAGTGTGATGGACCCTTTCACACCCATCCATACTGTACTTGGTCCTTGAGTCGCTCAGGACAGTGGAATGAACAGGTGTCACTCTCAGCCAGCCCTGGGTCTGGGCCTCAGGAGATTCCATGTATTTCCATTGAGTTTCTTGCTCTCCTGCCATCAATAAGAGATGGCCAACTCCAGATTAATGCACCCATGCCAGAAGAAGATTTGAAGCCAGGTGGGCCTGAACCCAGCTGCCCCACTGGACCCATCCTGGCTGAGCTCATCCCAGCAGATACACAAGCTCCATTCACACCGACTGTTCACTGAGACGCTGGAGATGTTGGTTATGCAGCACTACAGGGCCACTTAACCAGCACAGTCATAGTGGCCTAGAAGGTAACCATTGTGGGGCCCAAATGGCAGCTCCCTCACTCAGCAGTCACTTCACCTGGGCCAAACACTTCCTGCTCTGAGCCTCACCAACCTCATGTATAACATAAAGGCAACACCATCCTCGCTCACAGAAGTTTTGTGATGGTCAAGATCTTCCTTATAAAGGGCCTGGAGCAGTGTCCGGCACCTGGGATTAGAGCTGATAAAGATCTCTGGGCCTACTGTCCCTGTTCTGATGTACATCAACGATAGGATTGGAATCCTCAGCTCAAGCACAAGCTGTAGCTGCCCAAATTCAAGCTCTGGAGTCTGAGCTTAAGGCTTTCTACCTCCTCCTCCTCCTCCCACTTCTCTGACCTCTCACCCTCTCTCTCTTACCACACAGCCAGAGCCAGTGCCTGGTGCACGTCTTGGACCCAGATCTACACATGCTGTGAGCGTCCCTCCATTCTCGGCCAGCTGTGTGCTCCGGAACTCAGCTCCTGGATGACTCTGGACTGAGCTTTCACTCCTGGAGCCACACAGGAGTTGCTGTCCCGGTGTCTGGAACTAGCCACATTGGGCTCTGGATTCTGGATTGACCACTCAGAGCTGGGTGAGTTTGGGGGATGACTGACCCTTTCTGTGCTTTACTTTCCTCATCTGCAAAACGGGGATCTGTAGGACTCTCCCCTCATCAAGTGTCTGTGCAGGTTTTGTCAGAGCAAACATAAAGTCATCCCCTGTGCCTCTCACGGTTCAGATGTTACTTGGTGCCTGGGGTATTGGTTCAGGAATCTCCCAGCCCCAGATAGCAAAACTCAAAGGAGCTCAAGTCCCCTATGCAAAAAGGCAAGTATTTGCACAAAATTTAAGCACATACACTCCTATAGATTAAGTCATCTCCAGGTGACTTACAATACTCAATATGTACATAGGTGTTGGAGTACACTGTTTAGGGAATAACTACTAGGAAAAAGAAATCTGTAAGTATTCAGTACAGATCCACTTTTCCCTCCACTACTTCTGATCCAAGATGTCTAATTCTGAGAGTGCTGCGCCCCAGAGGCACAGGTCAGGCTGTCCTCACAGCAAACCCGCAGGTGGGAAGCTGGGGGCTGGGGCTGGCCTGAAGCCCCTTAGGGCATAGACATTGAAAATAGCTGCTAGAGGGCTCTAAGTGGGGGAAAGATAAGGGGAGCCTCCTGGACAGAAATCCAGCCCCTTTTCCTATCCAATACCCTCTGACCAGCTTCACCTGTAGGACACCTCATTGTGATTATCCAGGACACTGTAGCTTTGCCGAACAAGGCAGGTTTTTTATTATTGTTGTTTTCCAAGTAATGAGAGAGGTCTACTGCAGAGAGTAACAGAAGTAATGAAAAAAATGTCAGAAATATGTTATGGCTATGGAAGTTCTGGTGAGATTTAATGAACACATCCCATGAGTAAAGTTGTGCTGTGAGCCTTGCATGGCGCAACACCAACTTCGCTTTCCGGAGCAATACCATATAGCCAGCCAGTACCTTACCCTGTTTAGCAATGGTTTTGATTAGAAAGTCATTCCTCACATAGTTAACATTAGACACCAGAATGGAACCCTACTCAGGAGTGGTATCAGATGAATGCATACACTCCTGGGTAAATTTGCTCCAGTGCATCCAGGTCCTTGAGGTGGATGGTTGACAGTCACATTTTCTTATCAGTAAACTAACTTTTACCTGGAAATCCCAGTTCTAAAGTGATCAGAAGAAGACTGAAACTTATGAGCAGCAAGGTTTGAAAGTTGCTGGCATTCAAGATTCTTCCAGAAACATGAGCTTCCAAAGGCAGTTATACCATCAGCTGCAGAAGGGATCTGTTTTCCTTTTTCATTCTCTTCCTCCGGAGTTGCTGCCTTGGCTGCCAGGGTTTGTGCCCGAGTCCGTGCTGGGCTCTTCCTTGGGCTTCAGGGTACTCAGGATGATGGGCTGCTGGAGGCTATCAAGGAACTCAGCATGTGCCAGCAGTGACCAGGGCCCCCAGGTCTGAACAAGGCAGTTTGACAATCCTTACTTTCTGTGCTCTTCAAGGACTGTGGCTTCCCCTCTGGGATGTCATGCAAAGAGGCAGAGAAGCCAAGCTGAGGTGTGAGAGACCTGGAGCTCAATTTAGCCACTCGGTGCCCTCAGGCCCAGTGGATGGGCTCCCTGTCCCAAGGTGGCCCTGTGCCCGTTCTGCCCCACCACACCCTGAGCACCACATCCAAGGGCTCCTCTCTGTGCCCTCCCCACGCTCTGCTTCCTTCTGTGTATCTCACATCCTGCTTCTCTGTCTCAGCCTCAGTCCCCTAGGGGCACTGCTGGGGGGAGCATTCTTTTAATTTTGAGGACACAGAGCAAACCCAGCCAAGTCCACAGGAGGCGCCTGCAGGAGCTTGGCTGGTTGGGATGGGCTTCTCCCTCTGCTGCCTCCCGAGCTGCTCCTCCAAGGGCTGGAGATCTGCACTGCCATCACAGCAAAAGGGGCTCTCGGTCGCTGCTTCCGAGAGGCCACATGGACCATGTGAGGATCAGCTCCACTCCAGACAAAAGTACAGTGTGGGTCCAGCCCGGGCCCAGGACAGGGGTCCGGAAGCACGGGACACATTGTGGAGTGCAGCCTGCAGAAGGAGGGGTGCTGGCCCAGAGGACTGTGACATCGGCCCATGGCCCCTGTCTAGGAAAGTACCAGCAGAGTCCCTCAGCCCTCACAGGCCATGTGACCTGCAGAAAGTCTGCCTCTCAGAGCTCAGTCCCCTTGTCCGTGATGTCCGTGTGTGAACAAGCTCAGCAGGGTGAGGAAAAGGAAGTGGGGAGAGAGAAATGCTTTTGCTGAGTGTCTATGGCATCTCACAGTGCTCTCCGATTATCCTTGCATCAACCCCGTTGTACAAATGAGGAAGGTGAGATCAGAGACGTACAGTGACCTGCCTGAAGACACACAGTCCTGCATGACAGGCTGGGACGTAAATCCATTCACTCTTGCTTTTGCACTCAATTTCTAGCAGTATAATAATTACACCCAAGTGCTGGGAGTGTAGCTCATGCGTAGACCGCTTGCTTGCCCAGCACATGCCAGGCCCTGGGATCAATCTCAGCAGTGCAACACAAACAGGAAGCACTTTCTAGAAGGCCCTGATCCAAGGCTTTCCAGCTTAATGGATTAACCTCACAACACCTCTTTAATGTGCTGTCCTTAGTGAGCCAGGAAAGCCTGGCCTAAGCTCCCCATAATTATATTTCTAAAGCTGCCCTAAACTCCTCACAGGCAGCGCAGGTCCCAGGAACAAGCTGAGCTTGGTAGGCAGATCGCCATGGCTGGTGGACCCCAGCCTGGACTCTGAGATGCTGGGCAGCGACAGGACCCTCAGCCCTTGTGTATCTCAGCTGCTGGCATCCTGGGGCTACCCCTGAGGGTAGGGCTTTGAGCAGAAGCTGCCCCTGTCAGGGGACTCCTGCATTGACTTCCTCTGGAGGTGGCTTGGGTTGCTGACCAATCAGACAACCTGCTCCTGTGCAACTGCCCTCAATGGGGTCTGCACAAAGCCATAGCCCTACCCGTGGCCAGCCTGTGACAACAGCCTCCCTGGTGGCTTCTCCATGTGTGTGACTCAGTGCTGTGCACATCTGAAGGTGCTGGTGGCTGGAGGATGGGACAGTGGCTGGGAGCCTCCGCGGAAGTGTCTGCGAGGCCTCGATGCCTGCTCCACTCTGAAACCCTATGAGCCCTGCTGGGTGACAACTGAGCAGAAGGATGGGGACCCCCTCTTCCCTAGAACGTTCTGAAGGAGATGGTGGAAAAGGCAAGGTTGTCAGCTGGCTGGAGTCAGTGTGCATCCAGGTTCCAGCCTTTAATGGTCAGAATCCCCATTACCTGGTCGCTTTATCCCCATTTTTCTGCACGAGGCATTCACCTCTCAGCCTCATAAAGATGCTCATGGAGGAGCAGGGCTTCCAGCCCTACTTTAGGAAGTGGCAGGAACTGTGGGCTAGATCAGAGCAATAGCCACAATTTTTAAATTCATGAGTATTAGAGAAATGTTTTATTGAAAACCAGCAAACGATGTTCTCCAGCACCATTATGTGGCCTGAACCTCATTTTAGTGGATGGTAGCCTGAGCCTGTGGCAGACTGTTGCTGGCTTTGATTCTGTTTATGTCATACACCCTCACTCTCTCACTCACACTCTCACACACTCTGTTAGCCAGCTCAGGTTGCTGTAACCAAATGCCACAGACGGGGTGTGTTAAATATCAGGAAGGCTGATAAGATCTAGAGGTTGGCGAGTTTGAGGTCAAGGTCCTGGATGATTCAGGTCACTGATGCAGGCTCTCTTGATTGGCTTGCAGAAGGCCACTTTCTTATTGTATGAGAGAGAGAGAGAGAAAGAGAGAGAGACAGAGAGAGAGAGAGAAGATGAATATGAATAAATCAGAGACACACTTTGTTGCTTCATCTTCTTCGAATAATATTGATTCTATCAGGACCTCAGTCTGTTGATGTTGTGGTTTGTATCTAGTTGTACCCCCCAAAGCCTCATGTAACTCATAGGGCTGTCAAGTGCTCCGGTAGAAGGGCAGGGCTGTCAAGCAGGAGGCTCAAGGGGCGGAGCTATCAAGCGCGAGGCTCCAGGGGCCTGGCTTGAGGGGGCGTGGCCAAGAAAGGCACCAACCGTTATGTGGACAGCACGTGCTGTCAGGAGCCTCCCCACTCTGCAGGTGGCGGTCTAGCGCAAAGGAATGGAGCAGATCCTCCTGGACGTGGCAGCGCCCCAGCCTCTCCTCCAGTCCCTATAAAGCAGGGGCAGCGTCTTGAAACCTCCAGGAACTGTGAGCTAAATAAACCTTTCCTCCCCTAAGCGTGTGTGGTGGGTATTTGTCCTGGCAACGACAGAATAGTAACTAAAACAATTGACTTCATCTAATTCCAGTCCATTCAAAAAAAATCTTTACGAACACCACTGCACACATAAAGCCTCAATAGATGAATTCTGGGGAAGCAAATAGTTATACGCATATACTATAGTGGGTCCCGAGGATATCTTGCATGGTTGACGATACCCATATCTTCAAGTAAAAGGTAAACACTTTGCCACTTAGCTACACCCCTAGCACTTTTTATTACTTTTACTAGGGTCTTACTAAGTTGCTCAGAAAGGACTTGAACTTGTGATCTTCTGCCTCATGCTTCCCAGGAGCTGGCATTAGTGGTGTGCACCAAAGTGCCTGGCAAGAGTCTGCATTTTTAATGAGTTCCTCTCTCTCTGCCAGCCTACCCAGAGGATTCCAGTCACTTCAGAGCTTGATAATCTCTGCTGTAAGCTTTTGCATCCCCTGGAGATTTCAGGAACCGGATCCCTCCCCTGGAAGCAGGCACTTCGGTAATGACTGTGCAGGCCAAGCCCCGGGGTTCAGGAAGGCTGAATAGGGCACAGAGAGGAGCTTCTGACAGAAGCAGCGTCTGGAACATGAATTTAATGAACTACTACTTCGGTGCATGGGGCAGAGGGGATCTATTCCTGGAGTGCCGATGTTTTTAAAATTGGATTTTCTCAGAATCACTGTTTCTGAACACAAGCTTCATTACTGAGCTTTCCTTTTCTGTAATGACATCCCTGAGATAAACAACTGTTTCGGCTCCTGGTTTCTGAGTTTCTAGCTGTAGTCAGTTGGCCCCCCTGAGCCTGGGCCTGTGGTGGACAGCACATCGTGTGCAGTGGAGCAAAACTGCTCACATCATGAAGGCCAAAAAGCACAGACAGAAGGCGAGGGGCTGAGGACAATATGTCCCCCCCAGGGGTGTGGTCCAAGGACCTAAAACCTGTATCAGGGCTTGCCTCCTCAGGATGTACCACCTCCCAGCAGGGCCAGCTTGGGAAACAGCCTTCACGTGGGCCTCGGAGGCCACTTAGCAAAGCACAGTTGACTCTCAAATCAAATCAGTGACTCAGTATCTCCATGCTTAGTGGTCATTTACCGTTGCCTGCTGCAGATGACCCTGCCTGTTTATTAAAAAAAAAAAAGGTCAATACAGTTTTTCCAGAAAGAACTCTTCACTATTAGTAGGATTTGTTCTTCCTCTCAATTACCATTACAGATGTGCACTGTTAATATTCATTACTAATATTCTAATACTTCAGGTCTAAGTATTGTCTCCTCAACAATTTAGCCCCAGCTTTTCTTTTTTAAATTGATTTTTTCTAGTAACAGTATTAACATAAAAACCAAAAGCAGTCTTTATTCTCCCTTGGGCGTAGGTGTTTGTGATTCTATACATTCTTGTCAAAGAGCAAATGTGTAGGATTCACAGCTCTCAGATTTTATAATTTGAGCAATGCGAAATGCCACAATTTATGAGACTCCATGGAGCTGGGAAGGACAAAGCAACAACTTTAACCAGTTACACAGCAGCAGCAGCAGCAGCAGCCGCCTCACATTTATGCAGCATTTACTATGCGGTGGGCATCAAGCCACGCACCCCATCTTCAGGGCATCGCCTCCTCACAGTGCCCACATGATCCTAATTTTGCAGATAAGAAAAGCCAGGCCCACACAGGTGGAGGGCATTACTCAGGTTAGGCAGCCAGGCCAGAGCCCCCGAGCCCCAGTTCCTTGCTCTCTGGAGAAAGGAGTGAAAGGTGGGAGGCAGACAGATATGCACTGTGAATCAGTCACCTGCACAACACCCAAGTTGGTGTTTTCCAGTCATGTTTCAGTGCATGAGTAGCTTCTTGATAGTGTTGAAAGGAGCTGAAAAAAATATTTCAATGCCAAAAATAAATGCTTGCTGGAGTAGTGGCAGAATAGCAGAGGGATTTGGAGACAGAGAATCAAAGGCTGGTATAAAAGGCACATTTTACAGTTCAAAGGAAAATCCCCACTCAGGGAGTTATTGTATACGGTCATGTGATTTAGAGTATCGATTCAACCACCGACCCACGAGAGCGTGGCACCTGAGGACTGATGGCCCCACTCCCAACTCCAGAGGTAAATCCTATGCCCGCTGGACTAAACTGATCAGCAAATCCTGCTCCTGTGCATGGCTGTTTCGCTGATGAGAACAGACTGAGCCTGAGAGAGCGTGGTGGCTCCCTTGGCCATTGGAGATCGATTCAGAGGTGGGGCTGTGACCTCAGTTGATCCAATCAGAGCGAACTTCAGCATTACACTTGACTGCGAAGTATATGCCTTCTTCAGGAGGATGTGACGTACGCAGCTGCTCCTAACATGTCACTAGGATGAAAGTGAGCTCGAAAGCTAAACCACAGTGTGGAAGAAGACTGCCCTAGACAATTACAGAGAAACAGAGTCGGCACCCTGATCAAGCTGTTTCTGAAACTGAAATTGACTTGTTTTCATTTATGTGGATCAATGTATTCCTTTTCTAGCCATGTTATTTTAAGCTGGATTTCTGTTTCTTGCAACTAAAAGCATCTTAGCTGGTATGTGGAGTATTGAGCTTGTGGTTTAACTATGAGAGGTATGCAGTGGGGCTCTCTGTGTTCCTTATGAGCCCACAGAAAAACAAATTCAGTGCTCAACTTCAGCTTTTTCCCCCCATTATGGGAGAAATGAACTTAGGGACGTTGAGCTATGTTCCAAGCCTCTCCCATCCCTCCACCCCCTGCCACTGTTTTTAAAAATTTGAGATAGGGTCTTACCTAGTTTTCCAGCCTGAGCTCAAAATTGAGATCTTCCTGCTTCAGCCTCCAGAATAGCTGTGATTATAAGCTAACTACATAGTTCTAATTCTAAAAGAACTGATAAACAAATCAAGGTCTCAAAGCATATACTGTGTTCACCAGATATTGATATTTTAGTGACACTGTTACAGAGACATGTGAGGGACACACAAGAAAGCAAAATGGGATGAGGTTCTTTATCACCTATCCCCAGGGAACCCGCTGTGCTGATACCTGTCCCATTTTCCTCCTTTTCTCTCTTCCTCTATTCTTATTGCCCCTTCACGTTCTCTGATCCATGACAAATGGGCAAAACAACTATGATGAAACCTCCCACCTGGCTCCTCCAGCCTGCTCACCAGCCCAACCCAAGTTCATTGACACACATGCCGGCTAGCCCTAAAGCTGTGAGTCACCATGTTTCCTCCACACTGTGACCTACCATGCTTGGAAACGTGCTGGGAGTGCTGGAAATGCCTGGGCTTTCCCTTCCTCTTTGAATCTACTGCCATATGAAAGAGGACAAACCCATACTCCTTCAGTGAATTTGAGCCTTTCCAGACTCCAGCTCCCTCCCCCCGGGAGTGCCTTGGAGACAAATCCCAGCTCTGTCTCCATGCGACACCTGTATCTTCTGGGCAACACCAAGAACGGAGCCAAGCCACGATGCTTTCCACACTTATTTCTGTAGAGCTTCAGCAGGGTGGACGGGCGGGGTTGGGGGGGAAACTCCTAGAATCTGATCTCAGTGTTCTGAAATGTCATTGTGTATAAATCTGTGGAGGGAAGATGGCTGTGTTTCTGACTAAAACCCAGCACATTTATGATCAGTCAGCGTGTCTGGGAATCTGTACTGAGTTTCATTTCTAGTAGTGACTGCACAGAAGCAGAAGCATGTTCAAGTAGCCATCAGAAAATAGTCTTGACAAAATTAGAGGAAATCAGTTTGCATCAGGGATAAATGTCAAGCAGTGCGGAAGGTAGAACACGGGTGGTTTTAGACCCAAGAAGCATTCTGACATTCTGGAAAAGAATCACAGAAATCTTGGGAAAGGATGGCATGCATGACATTGTTAAATTGTAATGATGGTCATCAGTGGTAACGGTGGATGACTAAGTTTTACAGTCACAACAAGCTAAAGGACCATCCTCTTCCTCCCTTCTTCTTTTCTCCCTGTCCATACAGATATTTTCCTTGATGGATTTTAATCATTTAAAACTAACTTAAGGGATGGAAGAAATAGTTCAGTGGACTAAAGCACCTGTTTAGGAAAGTTTAGGCAAGGGCAGGGACCACAGCTCAATGTCTGGGACCACATGCCACACGACTGGCCACAAAAGAATAACTAACTAAAACTAACTTAAGATGGAAGATTTAAACACTTTTGATTTAAACAGCTGGCTCCTGCTCAAGTGTGCCCATGTTTAACCTCTGAGTCACTTGGGAATTAAAAGCCTTTATTGTCTCTCACTGTGTGCTGGACATGGTACTGGGTGCTAAAGATCCAAAGATAAGTGAAGTAAGATCGCTCACATTTTCTAGGAATGGACATGAAGTTTTCCTTTTTTTTCACTGTCTTTATCTGGCTTTGATATCTGGGTAATGCTGTCCTCAAGCATTGAGTTAGGAACTGTTTCCTTATCTTCTATTTTTAAGAGTCATTTAGGATGAATTGATATTATTTAAATGTTTGGTGGAATTCACAATGAAGTCCTCTGGCCCTAGCTTCTGTTTGTTGAAAATTTCTTCTTCTAATGACTGTTTCAAACTTTTACCTGTTTTAGAACAATTTAAGTCTTTTATAGTATTTGCACTTGGGTCAACTTTCAGTTTGTATATTTCTAGAATTTCTTCTACTTTTTAGAGATTATCTTATTTGTTGGCAGACAAATGCTGGTACCAAGAAATGCTTCCCGCTATGAAATCAAGCCTGCCAACAAGCCAGGCACAGTGTAGTATGACTAATCCAAGCACTCTGTGAGGCTGAGGTACAAGGATTGCAAACTCAAGCCCAGCCTAGGCAACTAGGCAATTTAGCAAGACCTTGTCTCAAAACAAAATTTAAAAACAGCCTGGGGAAGTAGCTCAGTATGAAAGCCCTAGATTCAATCCCTAGTACTAAAAAAAAGTAAAGTTTGACAATAGTGTAACCAGGGCACAGAGGAGGGGAAGGCTAACATGGATTTAGAGATGGAAATATGAGCAAACTTGTAGGAAAGGGGGCTCTTGAACTCACTGGGTTTTAGGATGAGTTGGAGTTCGTTACATGAAAACGTGGGGATAGGAAATTCCAGGTAGAGAAGTACAAGTAAAGGCAAAGATGAGTGCAAATAAATTTGTGGCCTCTTCAAAGCTCATGGGTTGGAAGGAACATAAACAGGGTTCCATGGGGCAGTAAAGGCAAGACTAGGAATGGTGCCCATACATACCATGCTAAGGGTTTTGAATTTTGTTCCTTGATGGTGAGAAACTATCAACATTTTCTCAACAGTGCTCAAAGATGATTAGACTGGTGGTTTCCCAAGGAGATCGCTTGGGTAGCTGTGTGAGAGTGGTTGTGGGGAGGGACAGGTGGCATTTAAATGAGGTCTTTGCAGTCAGGCATCATAAAGAGAGATGGAGAAGGAAGGGGGCCAGGTAGAGACAAAAGGGAACCTGGATTTTTAAAATTGTTTTTATTTTTTTATTTTTTTATGGCCAGGTCAGTCCACCCTGGGGCTGGGGCTGGTGTGGCATGTGGTAATGGGGATCAAACCGAGGTCCCTTGCTTGCCTCAGCAGGTGCTTTAGACCACCGAGCTATCCTGCAGGCCCAGAACCTGGGTTCTTGAGACCCCCAAATGGTGGAATCAAGAGTATAGGGAGACAACTCACAGTGAGGAAGGAGGAGGCAGAGGACTCAGTGGTGCAGCCGAGGTTGTCAGCTGGACTGCACCAGGCCTGTGAGACAATGGGAGTTCACGTCTATTTGTGTGCCTAGGGGAGGAAGTCAGGGACATGGCTTCCTTCATGTTGTCACATTAATCATAAAGGCTGTAAGGGGAAAAAAATCCCTAAGGGAATAAAGATATTCTGAAAAGCATTCTTCTCTGAAGGAAGCTGCATGCATGGAAAAACCTTGACATTTAATTGATTTCAGTCATCGTCACGCCACCGTGTTTGTATTCAGGCTGTGTGGTAAAGTTTTGAAACTGCAGAGGACTGACAGACAGGCCCTTGTTAGGGGAAAGGAAAACAGGTCCTAGTTGCAGGGTTGAATACTTTTTCTTTTTCTTTGTATAAGTGGAAAAAAGTAAAAACTTATCATGTCTCCCAGTCTGAATGACAGTCTTATTTCTTTCCTTTAGTAGGTACAACCTAAGATCTTTCAGAAAATAAAAAGCCGTCAGAGGAGTGTGGGTGACACATTTAAAGATACTATTATCTGAAAATATCTTGCTTTATAGGCTTGGAAACCTTGTAATTTTCTTTTATAATTTTAAAAAGTCAAAATGAAACAAAAAGCCATAGTTCTATAAAATCAAAAACAAAATGAAACCAACCAGCAGAAACTGTGTTACCCTCTCAACTTAATCACGAGTGAGTAGCTTTTTAACTGTGCTTCCTGGGTGGGAAATACCCCAAGAACAACTATAAAAAAAAAAAAAAACTCCCTAATTTTTTTAAGTTTAAAGTAGCAAGTTGTGGTGGTACATGCCTATAATGCCAGCACTCCGGGAGGGTGAGGCAGGCAAGGTTGCAAATTTGCGCCCAGTTTGGATGATTTAGAGACTTACCCTGTCTCAAGATAAAAGTTTGAAAAGGGTTGGAGATATAGGTCAGTGTGAAGGCTCTGGGTTTAATTCTAACTATCACCAAAAACAAAGCAGCAATGGCAAAAGGATGCTAATTAATCATGCCATTAATATTGTTTTTCAATATATAGTAAAATAAGTATTCTTATATTATTATTATTTGCAACTAAGATTTTCAGAATAGGAGAAAAGTAATAGAAATAGAAAACCAACTAAATGAATGAAGTCTCTCATCATAAGTTTGAATTGTAAATAGCATGAACTCATGATGTGCAGTATTTCTCCTTAAAAATGTTTGCGCTTCCTTCCACAGATTTTGTTACTATAAATATCTAGAGATAATGACCATTCCAGTAATGACCCAAATGGTGATCTCTAAGAACAGTTTCTAAGTAAGAAGAGCCAGGGATTCTCAGAGAAATGACTGATTCCAGTGTGCAAGATGATCCTGGACATTATGTCTCACCAGAGGCAAAGAAACCATTAACCAACTGCTGTTGTATGCAAAGGACTGAGGGTCGACCTGCCCACTGGCTCCCCCTATCTAAAGATGGGACTACACGAGCACCTATGAGAACAATGACTGCCGATCATGGAAACTCAACCAGTCCATGCACTTATTCACTTCCTTCAGGAGGTATGGAACAATGAACTCCTAAAAAATTTTAAAGAATCAAGCATTGATCTTGCCTTTCCAGTCGGTACCATATCTTAATCTAATCAAATAGTGAACAAAGTAAACATTTCTCTATAGAAGTAGTGCATCTACTCAGTGGAGAAAGGGTTGACAGGACAGCACTGTCATGGCCCCAGAAGATCCCTCAATGGGAGATCACCAGACCTTATGGCCTTCAGACAGAGCAGGCCTACTACCTAAAAGGGAGTCATTGGTGATGCCATAATTTATGGGCTGTTTACCATATATCACATTGTTTATGTGTAGGTTCTTTGTTTTTCTATAACCCTGTGAGGAACACACTATGATTCATATTGTACGGATAGAAAGATATAATGATTAGAAGTTAAATGATGTCCCTAGGGTCACCCAACTAATAAATGTGAGGCAAAGTTGGAAGCCAACTGTCTTGCCACTTTCTGTCTTGCTGAGATAAAATACGTGACACCCTAAGTTAAAGGAGGAAAGGTTTGTTTCAGCTCATATCTTGTAGAGGATTCATTGCATAGTTGGTTCCAAGGCAAGGTGGCATGTGAGAAGGGCATCACAGAGGAAAAACATTTCATGGTATAGCGGGCAGGAGGCAGCAACCAGCAACCAAAAAGCAGCAACAGCAAGCCTCCCTTTCCCTTTTATTTCATCCAGGCTACAATCCTTTTGGGTGGTGCCACACAAACCAGGATAGGACTTCCCATTACCCACACCCAGAACTATTAATAAGCCAATACCATACAGCCTTAACCCCAGTATCACATCCTTAACCTACATTCTCATGCTCTAGATCAAGCAACTCCCAGAAAGTTCCACCTACAAGCACATTAGGCTTTTCAGAGAAATATAAGTACAAGCCATTGTAGGAGATGGCATCCCAAGCCAAAGGCATCCTAGCATAGCATCCTATTCACCTTAAAAGTAGGAGGCACCTGGGCTGTGCCACCTCCAATTTGGCCTTGCCTGAATTGCTCCAGCCTTCACTTCTTCCTTTGTCTCATCAAAACTTTTACAAACATGGAGGGATAAGGAAAGAATCAGAACCAATTAAAGGAAGTAAGAGCCAGACCATATGCCCATATGTAGCCATAAATCTCAACGCCCAAGCTATGACCTCATGCACATAGGTAGGTACAACATTCCAGCATAGTCACTGTGGTAATCCAGAACCTATATAAGTTAAGGGGAACAAAAACATGTGCAGTGCATGCTCCCGATTTGTGAGGAGGTGAGTGTATAGTGGACACTGGAAAACAATTAATAAAGACTTTGGGGCCAGCCTGATAGTTTAGCTGACTAAAACACCTGTTTAGGCAGAGCGCAGCAGCCAGGGTTCAATCCCCAGAGGGCCATGCCAGCCCCATCCCGGGGGTGCATTAAAATGGCGATTGGGATTGGCTGTGGTGGCACATGCCTGTAATCCCAGCACTTGGGAAGCTGAAACAGGATCATTACAAGTCTGATCTACGTGGTGAGACCCTATAGACCCTGTGGTAAATACAGAAAGAAAAATAAAAGACTATTATTCCTGTAATTTGGTCTCCCATGAACAGTAAATCTGGCTGTTACACCCTCAAACCATTCTGGCTCTCCCAACCTCTAACATTCATGCTAAAACTATCTTCCATCCTCAAGAGATGGCCCACATTCTAGTGTATTTTTAATAAGTTTTTTATGTAGGAATAGATTTAGATTTCAGACAAGTTATGAGGATGGTATAGGACATTCTAGCTGTTATCACTTGCTCCAAGTGATAAAAAGATTGGTCTCTCATATGATCCTATTGGGAGGTGGTGAAACTTGTAAGAGGTGGGGCTTTGTGAGGAGTCTTTGGCTCACTGGCAGTTTCTCCTCAAAGGGGATGGAGGGACCTAGTCCTTTGATTTTTCACTCCTTGTCCATGAAGTGCAGGCTTTTTTCCCTGTCACTTGCTTCTACTATGGCATGCTGCTTCCTCATAGGCTCTAAACAATGGAGCCAACTGATTACTGGCTGGACCTTCCAAAAGTGTGAGCCCAAACATTTTCATTTTATAAGTTGATAACAGTGATAACAAGCTAACACATGAACATACCACTCAATTTCTCCTTTTATTGTCTTGCATCAGCATGATCAACGTGCTAAAAGTAATGAGCCAGTACATGATTGTTAACTGAAGCCCATAGTTTACTCAGATTTTTGTCACTTTTATTTAATGTCCTTTCTGTCCTGTGACCTCATCTTAGTTACTTGTCTCTAAGACATGATATCTGACACCTACAATAGAACTTCAAGGAGGAAAGGGCTGTCTTGGCTCACAGTTTATAGATGTCTCAATCCAGTCAACTGACTCCAAAGTAGAGCGTCATGACAGAGGGGCAGGGCAGAAGAGAAAAAACTCCTGGCTGGGCAGCAGGAAGCACAAAGAGATCAAGGAAGGAGATATACCTTTTCAGGCCACGCCCCCAGCGACACATCTCCTCCAATCAGGCTTCACCTCCCTACATCACAGTTGCAGACAAACTCATCATTGGACTAATTTCTCATGAATGTCATGTCTTCATGATCCAGTCACCTCCCAAAAGCCTCATCTAAGAGGCCATGATGTATGGGGGACATCTAGATATAAACCATAGCACCATCCAAGATACCATAATCTACCTAAATGCTCAGGCCTATTTAGAGTCCTTTTGGCTGTGACAGTATCTCAGACTTTCTTTGCTGTGTGTGTGTGTGTGTGTGTGTGTGTGTATGTGTGTGTTTTGCCAGTACAGAGAATTTTGTTTTTGATGACCTCATAGTTTTGAGGAGTACTGGTCAGGTGTTTCATTTAATGCTTCTCAACTGGGATTGGGCTGGTGTTTCCTCCTGGTTATACTGGTTAGTGGATTTGGGGGAGAGTGACCACAGAGATAAAGTGCCCTACTTATCCGTCAGATCAGCTGGACATGTCATAGGCCATATCTGTGATCCCCTGGCTTTGGCAGTGTCTGCAGGGCTTTCCATAGTAAAATGCTCTTTGCTCCCTCATTGTTTTGTGTCCCCTTTGGAGAGAGTCACTATGCACAGTCTCTACTCCTGGAGGAGGGATTATTCATGCTCTGCCTCCTTAACAGCAGAATGGAGACATCCTTCTTTTGGAATTCTCTGGAAGCTCTCTCTTCTAGTTTATATTTTATCTTTATTTCACTTATTGATATCAGTCATGAACTCATGAGCATTTGTTTCATGCTTTGGCTTAATCTAGTATCACTTTATCGTCGTCCCCTTTATCAGTGGTTTTGCTTTTCTCAGCTTCAGTGACCTGCAGGCAGCTGCAGCCCAAAAATATTACACAGGAAATTGCAGAAATAAACAACTTGTAAGTTTTAGACTGTACTTTTCTGAGCAGGGTGGGGAAATCTCTCATCATCTAGTTGCCACATACCTGGGATATGAATTGTCCTCTTTGTCCACCATGTCTATGCTACCTGCCCACTAATTACTGCCTTCTTGGTCATCAGATTGACTGTCAGTTCCCAAAGCTTGTGTTTGAGTCACCCTTATTTGATTAAATAATGACCCCAACATTCCAGAATAGTGAAGCTGACCATCTAGATATGCCAAGGAGAAGCTGTAAATATCCTCCACTCAATAAGGAAAGAAAGACAAGTTGCATGCTGAGGCTACAAAGATCTACAGCACAGTGAGACATTTGACAAGAAAGAAAGAAAGAAAGAAAGAAAGAAAGAAAGAAAGAAAGAAAGAAAGAGGAGAGTGACCACATACCCCTATCTTTTATTATAGTATACTATTATTATAATTGTCCTATTTTATTGAAATTGTCCCATTATTAGCTACTGTCTTTAATCTTTTACTTCCTTTCCCTAATTTATTAATTAAACTTTATCATAGTATATGATATGTATATATGGTTAGGTACCAGTTTCCACTAGCATCTTCAAATAGATGCTCCCTATAGTAAGTGGCATGTGGACAAGCTTGACATCACATCTGAGGCTGTCCATCGAGGTATCATGTTAAATGGCTTCAGGTGGACAACTCTGTGCCATTCTCAGGGTATGATACATGCACTAGCCTGAGAAGTTGTTCCCAAAGCAACAGCAGAAACATAAAAGTATGAATGAAAACAGCAAAGCCTCCTGAGGCACCAGCTCAAATCCAGCACTCAGTGGTTTCTGCCTCACACTTACCCAAAGCAAGTCTCATGGCCAAACTCAGCATCAAAAGGTGGGGAATTGGCTTCATCCTTTTATGGGAGGGGGACAAGCAGTTGATATTCTGAAGCAATAATCTACCAGATCACTTCCTCTTGAGGACTGCTTATAAAAATTCCACTGCTGGGAGTGTAGCTTAGTGGTAAAGCATTTGCTTAGTATTCCCAAGGCCTTAGGGATCCCAACTCTGCCCCCTACTCCCACCCAAAAAGATAAATGATATTTTTTAGGTCTTTGAATTTTCTGCAGTGAGCACACAGAGACTCCAGAGGCTATGACCAATAATCGGTGGGGCAGATTCTAGTGCTCATCAGTATCCATGTTCCTTCCTCTGCAGAGCCAAAGACTACATTTCCCAGCAACCCTTGTGTAGGTAGTACCATGTGACTAGTTCCA
>PVKN010011030.1:0-22050 GCA_004027915.1 Capromys pilorides
AGTCTCAGGTAAAAAAAAAAAAAAAAAATTACAGTGTTTCCCAAAAGGAGCTATTCTTTCCGAGTGGTGTGTTTCGCAAGTGTCTTTAGTTTTATTTTCCTTTTGAAATATCTCTGGCTTTAAACTAAGGTAGGTCATCGCTGCTTAGAATCTGGCAAGGGGGAAGACTGTGTCATATTTTAGTTTCGTGTCATTTCTTTCTGGCTTCCGGATGATTCTGTCTGTATGTTATGATTGAAGCACTTTGTGCTTTTATGCTAAAGCTCTCTCCCACCTGTTTTTACCTGTAGAGTGGTGCTAACTTAGGTGACCTTCCTGACTGATTTAGAGCATTCTGAATTTGTGCTGGTTTTCTCAATAGCCAAGGGTGACGACAGAAATGCAAGAAGGAGATGCTCCCGAGTCTGTGGCTGCTTCTCATCAAATAATTTTCCAAAAAACTATCCCATCAGTGTAGAGGTTATTTTATTTCTCAATTCATTCAGTCCACACCCGCAGGTAGATCAGCTGACATCATTTTCTCTGGGTGCACATATACCATAATTCTAGTTTGCAGGCTCTGATCAATGACAGTGAAGAGTAGCCTGGTCTAACATGCAAACCAAGGTGTTCCCCTGCTCCTGGCGTGACTTCTCTTCCCTCTGTAGCTGCTCCCCATCACATCATCTTAGGTTTCCCCAAACGCAAACGTTTCTTTAAAGTTTACTTCTTTTCCCTTGTCGGAGCTAAGAGGAAAGCAAGGAGAAGACCAGCTGCCGAGGGCGTGACCTTCGGCTGCAGTTCCAATCAGAGCACTCTACCCACCACTGCGGCTTCTTTATGAAAGGACCCATCCATGTCCTATGGGTAAGGCAGCCTTAGGGTGCCTTGCCCTCAGGCACACACAGCACTTCATGGCCTGATAACTGCAGCATGGAACTGCTTCCCTATATACGGAGGTACAGTTTACAAATACAGACAACAGTATACGCAGAAGTCTGTGGAATAGTGGCAGGTCCTTTGTAGGAAGCGCCCATCTATGAAGCGTAGGATTATATTTACCATGAGGACTGTTCCTCTCAGTCCACACACCTAAAGCTCAATAACTTGCACTGCTTCAGTAATGCTACCTCCGCTTGAAATACAAAATAATCAGAAGTATACCGTGAGGTCAGAGACAGTCCTTGCGAAATTTCCCACCCAAATGTCTTCCGTTCTAAAGAAACAGCTGCCTCTGAAGTTGCAACTCCACCCTGCAGAAAGTACTTCAAGTTGAAGGTCATGGTTAGTAAATTTCAGATGAGGAGAGGCTGCAGCAATAGTTATTAGATTAAACCACCAGACCTGTGCAGACCTGTGGTAGACCTGTTGCCCATATAGTCTTGCTTGAACTTCTCAAAACTTTTCGTTAGTAAAAGTTCGTGGTATGTAGTGATTACGTGCATCGTGGGGCATTGCCATGCGCCTAGAGCACATCTCCATTTGTTTTATGTCCCCTTCCTTAAAGGATTCGTATTTTAGAAATGAGATACCGTCAAAATTTCTAACTTAGCTTTTGTATTTCAAATATAGGGCACAGAGGACTGGGTTATTGTAGACAAAATACCCACTGAGGTAGTTGATGGTGATTCGAGAAAGATTGTGACTTACAAGGTGGTGACCGTGAGCAGTAGAACAGGTGACCTCGCGGCAGACCTGCTGACGTCCAGCACAGCTGAAATGCACGGCCTGGATGAGTGGGCCCGAGACATGCAGCTGAAAGAAGAGAACAGACAGAAGCTGTACACTGTGGGAAAGTCCTACGACACCGTGTCAGGCAGAATTGTCACCATGACAGGGAAAGGGAAAGACGGGGAGAGGGCACCCCAGCCCCAGCCAGTGGACGGGCTTCTGACGATGGAGCGGAGCGTGTCGGAGCCAGGCAAGGTCATTCCCATCCTGGCAGAATTCGAGGTCCTGCAAGCCCTGGCTGATGAGAAATCTCGGAGAGGACCCGAGGTCCAGACACCAAAGCGGAAGCTGTCGGAGTCCCTGACCCCCATCAAGGAAGCCGAGTCTCGTCTGCAGAGCCCCGAAGATGAACTCAAGAAGACGCCCAAGCTGGAGGATGAGGTGACCGCCCACCCTCACCCGGAAAGCGTATGGCCCAGTAAAGCGGAGCAAGCCCCCGAGAGCGAGGTCTTAAAAGTGGGAATCTTCGGTCCCCGGAGGAAGAGCCTGTCAGAATGGAAATACTCCCAGGAGCCGGGTGTCACCGTGGCTACTGCTCATTACGTAACTGAGTCGTCGGCGTCTCGAGTGGTGGTAACCCATGGCTGTCCTTCAGTCACCGTTTCAGTTTCCAGCATGACATTTTCCAAGGCAGCCCCTTCCACCCTGAGCTTCTCCGTTCCTCTCGCTGCTTGGCTTTGTGTTGAGAGCAGCCAGCCTAGCTTTTTGATTTTGTTCACGGTTCAATCAATATCACAGCTCCGAATCGGCATCTTGACACTTTTCTGTTTCGTTTCCAGCTATGCGGTCCCAAGATGTATAGCACTGCTGTGGCTTGCGAGGAAGGGGGAAGAGATGATCTGCTTAAACCGGCGCCTCCCAACCCTAATAACTCAATGCTTTCCCCACCGAGAGCTCATGGTCACCCCAGTTTGCTGTTTTAGCTCCCATTCTTTTCTGTTTCCGAAGCCCCTACCTCGGATCCCTCCATTTCTCCTCCTCCTCCACCTCCTCCTCCCTGTCCCCTGCCTATGATTTGTCTAGCAAGCTGTGAATGCGTGCGTGCTCCGCGTGTGTCTCTCTCACGTGCTTCACTCTCTGTCTCTCTTTTCTCTCAGACTAAGCAGTCTTCCGGAGAAAAGCTCATAGACGGCTCTGAGATCCTCAGTTTATTAGAGTCTGCACGCAAGCCGACGGAGTTCATAGGCGGGGTGACTTCCTCTTCACAGAGCTGGGTGCAGGTGGCCCCTTCTGTCCCTGGTTTTGGAATGTGCATGCCCGCCTTGCTGTCAGCCCTTGTGGTCCATGCTCTGTGTGTTTCCAGTTGCTTTGCCTGCAGCATCTCCGGTTTTCCCTGATTATCCTTGGTGCCCACTGGGTGCGTCTGCCATGTGCCTTTGACTCCGTTACAGAAATATGCTTCGCATATTCAGAAGGCAGTCATGTGCAGAAAGCATATAGCTTTTAATCTCAGAAGCATTAGGTCTCTGGCATCTAAGAAAGCAGCCCACACTGAGGTGGAGACGATTCGATGCTGTCGCGCTTTCTTTTGGTTTGTGGCTTTTGTGGGTGTTGTGAGTAGCGCCTTGGGTCGAGGCAGGCACGGGCTGGCATGCAGCAGTGTTCTGGTGTGAGCAGAGGAGCTGATTTCCCAGCAGAGTTTCTGGGAAACAGACCATGAGCCCTGGATGCGGAGTGGTGGCTTTAGGTTTTTGTTCCTGTTTTGTTTTGACTTTGGGTTTATGGAACCTCACTGACCCCACACCCTTTTCTCACACAGAAGGTGGAAACCAAGACCGAGTCCAGCGAAGCAGAGGTGGAGAAGACCTTGCAGCACCCAGCACTCGGTGTGGAGAAGCTGGTGCAGGAGACCGTGCTGGTGGAGGAGCGGCACGTGGTGAACGTGCATGCGAGCGGGGATGCTCCTCACATGGCGGGGGACGAGCCCGAGAGTGCTGCGCAGCCCTCTCCCCGAGAGGCTTCTGCTGCAAAGGAGAAAGAGGGCTCTGCGCTGGCCGAGGAGGCAAAAGAAGGCAGAGGGACAGAGGCTGATAAAACTGTCCTAGGACAGGAAGAGGCAGCCGCTGCCCCCCACAAGCCAGAGGAGGACCCGGGAGCAGCCGTCCAGGCTTCTGAAACTTTGGACCAAAAGGCTCACTTTGAGGTAACTAGTGCATACTGCTGTCCTGTGCACTAAGGGAACTCTGATGGGGGCAGCCAGCAGTGAGCTCCGCATGGAGCCACAGAGGGGGACAGAGCTCCCCCTCTGCTCTGCATGCTTTCTCTCTCCCTTCCTTCTTGCCTGGCAGTTGGGAGTTTCCAAGAAGGTTTCTAGCTTTGGAGCCCCAAGCACAGCCGGCTGTTGATTATTCATAATGTACTGCTCCAGAAGTGGGTTTTATCAGGGACATCATCACAGTTAACAGCAAATCCAAGGAAGGGACGGTTGGCCAAGACGTTAGAGAATGTGACAGATTTATTCTCATCAATATACTCATCCAAAAGGACCGAAGTCCCCTTTGCCCAGCTTCCAAGTGCCAGGAAGTTATTTTTCATTCTCCTCTATTAGATTCCTGTGGTACACGGCAGAGAGACACTAGTGTCAATACCTATATCGTCTTTCTAAATTATTGTAAGGCTTACTTAAAGTTTTGACTCCAAGCATTTCATATTATAAATATGGTGGAATTTAAGGAGCTTGGAATGTGTTTGCTGTGTGCCTCATTATCCAGCTGAGTCTCAGGGTAATATCTAAGCCCTTGTTTCATATTAACCTGTGCTTAGACCAAGTACTGAAACACCGAAATGTGCCAGAGAGGGGCGACCCCAGACTATGGGCCAAACCGTAACCGCCACTGTACCCACCTCTCTTTGGCACAGTCATCCACCATGAAGACGGAAATCATCAGCTTTGGCAGTATTTCACCAGGGGTTGGGAAACTAGAGGTTTCGACCAAGGAAGTTCCAGTTGTTCACACGGAAACGAAAACCATCACCTATGAGTCCTCACAGGTAAGGCCACCGCTGAAGGCTGAGCTGGAGCACCTCGAGGTTGCTTCCCATCTGTGACTTCATGCATCTCAGTCTAAAGTGACACATAGTTGAGCAGTGAGACTTAAGCATCATGCATCCAGACTCTGTCAGTAATGCGAGTGCTGTAGTTGTATATCCGAGGGTGAGAGGAAGGAGCGTGACCAGGGATTAACATTTCTTAAAACACGGAGAAAGCCTCACATCCGAGTTCCATACCCACAGCTAGGGGGTTCGTCCACGCCACCATCGGCTGCTCAGACTTCTCAAGGGTCTTGCTTGAGGGTAGCGAAGGTTACCAGGGCTCCCCTGGGCTCTCCGCCATCCAGGCTGCTCCCAGGTTCCAGCTGCAGGGCCTGATGTCACGGAGGTGCTTTCACCCTTGCTGTCTGAGGTCAGCGTTCCAGGACCCTTGCAGATGATCAAAGCCTCAGGTCTCTGGGATAAACCAGAGCACGGCATTTGCTTGTCACCTGTGCGCACCTCCCATGTTACTTTAAATCACCTCAGAGCACAGAGTCAGGGCTGCAGGGACAGTCAGCAAAGCCTATTCCTTAGAGATTAGTGGGAAGTAAACAGTCTGCGCCGATTGGTTGAGGACCCATATTTTCCTCGAACGTTTCGGCATGCAGCTGGCTGTGTCCTCAGGGGCAGTGCTTCGCCTCAGACACTTAGGTGCTTTCGATCACAAGCACACAGCAGGCTTGTGCAGGGGCTGTGTAAACATGGGCCCGGCTGTCTCTGCTTGCTTAGGTCGATCCCGGGGCGGATCTGGAGCCAGGCGTACTGATGAGCGCACAGACGATCACTTCGGAGACCACCAGCACCACCACTACCACACACATCACCAAAGTAAGTGGGGGCCGGGGCTGTGAGCTCAGGAGCCGGAGGACACTCCTGGGCAGAGCTCCTAATGGGCAGGGCTGCAGGAACAGTGATTTGCCTGTCGGAGTGCCGGGCTAGCTGCAGAGAGAGATTCCTGGTTTCTGTATTCACGACGCTTTTGTCCTGTGTGCTGGCCTCTGTTAGGGAACATGGGTGCTCACCCACGGGCTCAACCTCACCTTGGGCACAAGGCAGGTCTTCCAAAGCTCCCTGGCTGCCCAGCCCCAAGGGCTCCTCCCTTGTGGAATTCAATTGGTTCAGTAACTGCCGTGGTCCTCTATCTCGCTTCTAGATGAATGAGTGCAGGTGCCACGTAGAGCTGTCACCATTTCTGCCGTCCCCAGAGGGGACAGTGATGGTTTCTCCCTGTGAGTGCATTCGCTCCACTTCTCTTTGTTTCCTTCAGACTGTGAAAGGAGGCATCTCGGAGACCAGGATCGAGAAGAGAATAGTGATCACAGGCGATGCCGACATCGACCATGACCAGGTAGCCTGCTGAGATGGCAAACGCCATGGCAGAGACAGACGGGCGTGCCGGCCCCGCAGCTCCCATGCGCTTCCTCCAGCCCCGCATGCGTCCTAAGGAATTTTCTGAATTAACTTTCCGATACGTGATTCTTGATTCCTTTTGTAACCGTTGTGCCCCGTGTGTAAATGGCGGATATAGATTTAGCTTGTAAGTCTACACCCACCGCTCATGCATGTCCCACCTCCTTCTTGTTTTTGCCCTTCTGTGATTTCCTGGGGATAGGCTCTGGCTCAGGCAATTAAAGAGGCCAAAGAGCAGCACCCTGACATGTCAGTGACCAAAGTAGTGGTCCATAAAGAGACAGAGATCACACCGGAAGATGGAGAGGACTGACGGAGGTAAGAGGTGGCTGCGACTGCTAGGCTTGCCTGGCTGGCATGTGGCACGAGCTGGTTCCTTGTCATCTTTTGCCTGTTCCCTCCTTGTCTTTCTTCCCTCACTGGCGTTGGTGAGGCTGGTTACCACGGGGATGGCAGACTGGACACCAGCTCCTCTCAGATTGTGAGGGTTCCGCTTGCAACTGTTTTGCATCCACTGCTAGTTAGAGGAAAGAGGAGAGGCAGCCTCCCTGCTGGCGAGGTCTCCCCACTGTGGTCTTCTAACCTGTGCCCTCATGCTTTTTGTTGTCCAAATTTGGAATGTCAAATTTGATTCACTCACCCCGCGACCTGATCAGTACCAACAGAGCTTGGTCCTGAGGGGTGCAGTTTGTGGGTTCCAGGCAGACAAACTCCTTTCTCCTTTGGATAGCAGCTTCTGCCTGTGGAAACTCGCTCATCGGATGTGCTTGGGCATAGCCTGCTTGTGCTTTGTGGGTTCGGGGGTTTTTGTTGTTGCTGTTATTGTTTGGGGTATTCTTGAAACCTGAGCACACACTTCCTTTGGGGTGTCATCTGTCCCCTGTACTCTGTGAGATGACTCGTACTGCTGTCGCTCAGGAGAGACAAGTACACAGCTGTGTGTCCTGTCTTCTTCCAACTCGCGCATGCCTTACCGCTTGCTGTGTGGCCACAGCCTGAGCACACCGAGTCCTCCATGTGTGCATAGACTGGTGTTGAGCACCAAGGAGGGACTCGGGGCATAGGTGTCCCTTGGAGGGGTTTGAGTGCTGAAGGCAGAGGTTGAGCATCTTGCATGTGTGCTTGGGGGTTAAAACATTGTGCAGACTGAATGCATAAGTTCTCTAGCATGGGTTCAGAAACCTTTAGGCCAATGAATAGCATCTCTTAGGGAACAAGGAAATTTTAAAGTCACTTGTATTCAGTGAGTGATATATCGGGGAAATGGAAAGCCGAAGCATTTGCTTCCTTGAGCTTCAGCCACTTGGGTGATGCAGCTATTAAAGAAAAAGCGTATCACACACAGTGACCTAGGCTCCAGTGTTAAGGTCAGAAAGAGCCTCATAACCTGGGAGTCCCGCCTAGTGACCTTGGCCTGAGCCCAGTTCTCGCATGTTTTCAAGTGAGTAACCAATCACATCTCTTTCCCACAGGAATAACTTAGCTTGCACATGAGTCCAGTGTTTGCAAACCGTTAGGAAAACCAGAGCCTCTAAGGAGTTGCCTCTTCTAACCCAACTGACTTGTATCTGTCCGTGGAAAATTCCAATCCAGAAGAATTGACCTTGACCATTAAAAAAGACCCTGGCAGAGAGATCTCCCCTTCGCAGAGCAATCCGAATCGGCACCACGACACTGACACTGCATGAAGCAAGGATAAGATTACAAAAAAAGCAGCACCTTTACCTTCACCAATGTCTCGGTTTTCAGCTGTTCCTGCACGTTCACAACCAATGATATAAACCGTGATCTCATATAACCCATCAACAGCTCATGCCTCTCATAGTTGATTACTATTGAAGTCTCCACAAAATTGCAATTTCTTAGGTGACAGATCTTCTGTTTACAGATCCACGAAGATTCCCCTACACTGCTAGAAGCCGTCTAGGTCCGGTGTGTTCACCTTATCCCAGATTAGATGTGCCAATAACCAAGTCTCCTCAGTAAACGACTTGAATCTTGTACCTGTTTCATCTGGTTTTCTTATGCTCACCCATCAACAGCAATGACTCTCTGACCCTCTGGAAATATCTAACGCTTATGGTCTTGCTTTGTGCATCTCACTGAATCCGTTCAAAGGTAGAACTGATCTTAGCATCTTCGTGTGAGCTCTTCCTCACTGCTGGCTTCGGCCTGTGTTCCATCTGGAACGCTTCCCGGAGCTCCCCAACGAGCCCCAGCTATGTCCACTGTCTGTGTTTGGGGAAGAAAACCTGTGTTTTGGTTAGTTTACATTATCATAAGATTTCACTCCCATGAAACCCGATGAGTTTCTATTCCTCTGTCCTTCACTTCTTTTGCTTTGTAATTTTTTTCATTGATTTCTTTTTTTCTTTTTACTTGAAAAAAAGAGTTTTATTTCCAAATGTGGTCCATATTTACAAACTAGTTCAGAGCCAAGCCTTAAACTGTACAGACTTTCCACTGTAATTAAAATTACTTAGTGTTGAGTTATAAATAGCCTTCAGAAAGATATATTCTCCATTATACTGTCAGCCGCATTAAGCCCCGTGGTGAATGATGTTTCTGCATAGCAAAATAAAAATGACAAATGCATTGAAAACCGGTTCTCCACGTTCCGTGATTTCAGTGTTGTATGTGCTTGGCCCTGAGGTAGCATGTGTGTGACACCTGAGTCTCGCCCGTTCCTTCATCTGCGCCATAGATGCCTTGCGTGTGCAGGGCCAGAGCCCACATGCGTGCTTCCTGCTGTCTGGACCTCTCAAGGGGCTGGGTATGCGAGCAAAAGAGCTCCATGTCAATGCTCAGGTGCCTGCAGGGACTTCAAAGAGGACATCTCATTTTCACATTTTAGTTTTGTTGATAAGAGGCTTAGGGTTGGTGGGTGCTGTTAATCTACCAAAGAGCCATCTCTCTTGCAAACAGCCTGCCAGCTAAATAAATCAGATGATGTCTCCTGCAGCTGCCTGACAGCCTGTCCCGTAGCTTGATTGTGTTCGTTCCTCAGCCTGCCCATAAGCATCATCTTAATTGTTGGGAACAATCAAGATTTTTTTAACGTAATACTTTATTTAGGCCTCTATATGAGTCCACCTTAATCTTCTTAGTTTGTGTGCAAATTGTACTTGTGTTACCTAATCTAATCTAGGCCCATGTTTTCATGTTTCTCTGTCCTGAGCAATAAGTACTCTTTTGTTTCTACATTATTCATTCTGGAGAACTACATGTTCTCAAGCTGCTTTTCTTTTCTTCGTGGTACTGCTCACCTGGGTTCCAAAGCCTGTCGCACATATTTAGGTATTTGTGACAACAGTACCCTCCTCCTGGTACCAAATCTGGCTTTTTTATTGTTATAGACAAACTATAGGGCGGAAAAAAAAAGAAAAAGCAGCAGCTGGACACAAGACACACCTGTTGTCTCCTGGCTTCTGTGAGGCAGGAGTGTGGGTGTGGAGTGGCAGATGCAGATACAGCAAATCGGTGCCTTAAGTGACACAACAGGGCCATGAGAGTGGCTCCCTGTCGCCTTTGCTGTGGTCTATGGATTAGATGCAAGTCGTGCCTCGTGCCTGTAGCATTGCTATACTTGAAATCTGGACTCAGGGCTTGGTCTCTCCCTGTTGTTCCCTAATCCGCAAGTTTTCCAGCTGGAGTTCACTGACACACACAGCTGGCCGGCACCTGTGCTAAATGCTCAGGCAGCCTCCTTCTGATAGCCAGGATGACCAGCAGCATACAAAGGAACTCAGACTCTGAACCTGAGAGTGAAGAATCCCTCTTGATGTAACTGTTTTCCTCACAGAAAAAGCATCTTTCCCAACTTGCTCCCAGTTTCAAGTCCAGCATGGGAAGAAAACAAGAATTTAGGGTTCTCTTGAATAAACAGAAAGACGAATTGCAATCTTAGAGGCATCGCAGGCTCCGTGCTAGGTGCTCATCCTAATCACACAAGCTTCTGAAGAAGCAGCAGTTCAGTCCCACCAGGCCTTTTAGAAACCTCTGCATTCTGTGGGCTCTTATCAGGCACATTGCAAAGCCCTGCAAAGAGACATGGGACACCCAGGTGGGCCCTGCTGCATCGAGAGGAATGGGGCCCTCGGGTGTGTGGCCTTTGCCATGCCGCCCTTCCCAGAGGAGTTCTCAAGCCCTTCGCTCCGTTCACCTTGCAGGTTTCACAGGGCTGCCATCTCCCTCTGCTTAGGCTGAACGAGCTGAAGCCTGCACCTTGGAGGACAGCATGGCACAATCTCTGCAACAATCGCTAGGCTAGGTGTCCTTGTATTGGCCTCCCCCTAGCGCATCTCTTGCCCTGCTACTTCAGTCAGCATCAGCCAGAGCTGCTTTTAGAATCACACAGTCTAGAACTCAGAATCATTCTGACTTCCAAGCTGTGGTTGTGCATGCTCCATGACCGCCTCCCCGTCCGCCTCATGGGCCCAGTGGTGGAAAGAAGGCCCGCCCTGGCTTATGTGGAGATGGCCTTGTCTCTTACTGGGCACTTACAAAGCAAACCTGCACTGCTCCATTTTTTTAAAAAATGCATTTTTGTGGCAGGCCACCGGTGCATGTAAAATTGTGTTCTCAGAAATGACGTTTTGTTTTGACAAATAGGTTCTTTGCAGAGCATTTTAACTCTGCAAAATTGAAGTGAGGAGCAGAGCCTCCTGCACAACTGTAGGTAGTGACACTGTGTGCACCCACACACACGCACACGTTCTCCAGCAGAAAGACCAGCACTGGAGGGTGCTAGCATGGCCCCTCCAGCCAGCCCTGCAGCTGCCCATCCCAGAGGCCCTTTCACCCACGTTTCACATCTCAAAATTACAGGACACAGACAGACACTTATTTGAAAATGAAGACAGGTCTATCTGGGAATCAGAACTTGTTTGGACAGGTGTCCTGCCCCTCCTGTTAGACAACACAGAAACCTGGGAGACATTCACACGCCTGCCTGCCATCATGGCCGTGTCCCCGGCTAGCCATGCTGTCTCGCCACCTGTCCATCTCACCATGGCACAGTAGCCCAGTAGCAGTCCCTCGCACACCCCATGGTCCCAACTGTCACAGTGTATCAATGCTTACAGTCTAATTCCATCACTCTTTTTTTCTTAAAGATTGAATGATTGATTTGGTATAGGGTCTCACGATGCAGGTTGGATTCATACTGATCCTCCTGTTTCAGCCTCCCCAGCCCTGGGATTACAGGTATGTGTCACCATGCCCAGTCTTGGCAGCTGACACAGCACAGAGCCAGCATGGCATGTGGTACCAGGGGTCAAATCCAGGTCCTTGTGCTTGCCAGGCAGGCGCATAGACGACTGAGCTATCTCCCTGGCCCTAATTCTGTCACTCTACCCAGAAATGTATGTTTAGCTTCCTGTTGCTCTCAGCAAGTCTTGGATGCTTCATGGTCTGCAGCCTTACATGGTCCAGTGCCTGGATGCCACGGACAAACACAGTGTCACGCTGGGGCCCCTCTTCCTGGCCGTGGCCCCGTTAAGAGCAGGAACTGTCCCCAGCCATTTCACTCAGCCCCCCGAGTTTGCCTTAGGTCTGAGCTCACGTGAGCATAGTGTTTTACCCATTGGTTCTCCCTGCTGTTCACCTTGAAGGCAGCAGCTCCTGAGGGGGCCTGCCACAGGCATTGTGTGCTTGCCTGCCCTGATTGGGTCTCTCCCGGATGTCACGCCTTGGAGACCACAGCCGGCCACTGTCACTGTGTGCTCGCTGTCCAGAGGGGCTCTTCAGCACTGTGGGAAGGTACTTCTGTCCGCACTTAGTGACAGGATGGCCACACATCTGGTGCTCAGCGCAGTTCCATTGATGTCAGGTTCCGGTCTGGTTCTCCGGAGTCCTGAAAACCTTGCATGTGATTGGAAGGAGTCTATAGAGCCGGCCCTGCCCTGTGAGGGCCAGGTGGGAAGCTTCACTAGAGGCAGCACATGTGGCCCTGCGTGCACCCACTCGAGCACGTCCATCCCTCAGCCTGCATGCAGAGGAAGTCAGAGGGCAGTGCAGGTCCCACTGGCCCCTTCATTCTCGCACCCCTGGCCTGTCTACTCCATGCTGTTTCATGATCTCATCTCCCATCTGGACTGTCCTGTTTGTCGCCCACTGGCCCTGCATCTTGTCCCTACCACAGGCCAACACCCACCCCATTCCTTGAGGATGCTTGATGCGTTCCCGACCAATCTTAAAGGCATCTTCGCTTCACTGCCCAAAGCCCTCAGGTGCCTCAGCTGTCCCACAGATGCACTCAAACTCCAGAACTTGACACCGCAGATCATGAAGAACACATGTGCTCTGAGACGAGAGCTCCCGCCCCCTCAGCAGCCTTCTCCCCACCTCCAAGAAGCCTTTTGTGCTCTGTTTTGTTTTGTCCTGAAGTGATGTAGCTTCTTGTCACTGTCTGAGCTATATGCCAAGAAAGGGGAATTTGGTATAGTGTTCTTCCAAGCAGTTAATGTCAAGCCCTCTGTTCTTGGACCCACTACCAGGCTGTAAGTGAAAATCCTGTTCCCTATGAGTCAGAGTCTTGAATCTGGTTGGGTGAAGGAGCCCAACCAAGCCTGCCCAGGTGCCACTCGGTTTCTCAGTCTTGGTCTGCCACAATGCTTGCTGGGAGCCATAAACACTTTCACAAGCTGTGAGACTGCCACCACAATGCTAGCCCCCAACTTTCTATTTTTCTCTCAATTCTACAATGGCAACATCCCACTTCCACCAGCATGGCCTGTACACCAAGTGATACAAACAACCCAAATGTCCACCAACAGAAGGGTCAATCATGATATTTCTATACAATGAAATATGAATGTGAAGCATGAAAAAGAATGACATAGATGATATGGAAATAGGGTCACACGAGACACACAAGAAAGGCATGACAAGTTTCCATTTGTATGAGGCAGCCAGAGTAGCAAGAGTTGGGAAGCAGACTTGTGTCTGAGAGGGGTGGGAGGAGTGGGAATAGCGACAGGGATGGTTGGTCGCTCGGCCTTTCTGAAGGATGAAAAGGTTTTGGAAATAGGTTGTGGTGGTGGCTATAGGACACTGTGAAGGTTCTCGATGCTGCTGAAGCATATAATCACAAGCTTCGTGTCATAGTATATTTTACCACAATAAAAAAATAAAGTGCTGGGCATCTCCACAAAGCTTGCACTAAGGAGATCCAGGCTGAGCAGCCCTCCACGCACTTAGCAGTTTTAGCAGCTGCCTCAGCCTGCACTCTCCACCCTGACCCCTGACCTTGGGCCCTGCTCTCCGCCCTGAGCAGGAACCTGAGGGAAGCCTCTTCTCCAGAAGATGCAGCTGAGAAAAAGACAGACTGCAAGGTAAAAGGAAACCCTGAGGGGATCTGACTGACTGTGGGAGAGAGAAAAGTTCCATGTTTTGTTATGCAGGTCTTGCTTTAACTTGTTCTTAACCACCTAGCAGAAAAGTTTAGCCACAAGGCATAAGATGGAAAGCTAGATGAGTATGCTGAGCTGTCAAAGACTTAAATCAACAGCTTCCATCATTGCCATGTGATTGTGGAACATTCAACTATGAATACAACTACTTTCTCTTAGTTCAATGAAAAGAAATTTTTTTGTACCAATAATGATTAGAAAAATTATTACTCTATACACTGTGCTCTGTATAACTACTAGGAGGACAACAATATGCACTGTATCAAATACTGGAAATGTGCTACCAATGTGTTTTGAGACTGTCAGATTGTTATTTCTTATTAAATGCAATAATAATAATAATAATAATAATAATAATAATAATAATAATAATAAAGGAAACGGAAGCCTTCAGTCATGACCATGTATCACACAGTGGACCCCAGTGAGAAACAGAGCTAGGGAGAAGCGTTGCCTACAAACAATGCTTTTACAAACTGTGCACATCACAGCAAGAAACTCAGAATAGAAATCAGAGGAAGTCTGAACAGTGGAGCATAAAATGAAGAGGTGGAAAACAGGTGAGAGTATGTCAGAGGCCTGGACGGAGCCTCAGCAAAATCACAGAGTGGCCGGTGGGGAGCTGCCACGCCGCAGCTCATGAGCAGTTCCCAACTTCCAAGTGGGCTCTGAGTGGCGCACGGCCCGCCTGTGTGCTGCCAGGCTGCCCTTGCTGCCCAGGTGATTCTTAGAGAAAAATACATAGGAGGTAAAAGCTGAGATCAGAGTGGAGGCGACTTCCAGAAGGCCGAGCTTAGGGAGGGCGGAGCAAATTCCTGTCCTCTAATCTCTGCACACACTGTACACTGCCTTGTGTGCAGTTTCAAAACCATGTATTTTTAAAGTGTTCCATCACGTTTTTCTTGAGAAACAAGTAGTTGATTAGGAAATGCTGGTCACGGGACCAAGTCCTGGTGCCCATGGACAGCCACACTAACTGGAGTTGTGATCTCCAGCATGCAGCTGGCCGCATCTCCGGGTCTCAGCTCACGACTTTATAACTGAAGCCCACTGAACTGCTGCCTCTTGGGAGAGGCCCTGTCTCTCCTGGACCCTCTGCCACAGGGCGTGGGGATGCCAAGTGTCAGGGAAGAGTGGGCTTCCAGGGCATTTGAGGACCATAAGGTTCAAAGCTGCTCACAGTGATAGTCCTTTGAACTTGTCTTTACTCCACAAAAAGATTAAGTGAGCACCCAGGATGGAGTGCAAGTGGGCTCCTCAGCGCACGGACACTTGCATATGTGCTTGGACAGCATGCACGTGTGCACACATGCGCACACACACACACACACACACACAATAACCTCACTTTTCTCTGAGATAAATGCAATCCTAAGACATTGGCTATTTCTTTATTGGAAGCTTAGGGAAGAGCTTACCTGCCGAGATGGTACCTAGGCTCCTAAAGTCCTGTGCCCCTCATGTCAGGAGGGAGGAGTCAGCACATCGCCTAGCTGGCTTCCCATTCATTCCCCTTGCATCACACTCCATCTCCATGACCACTGCAGCAAGGAAGGATGAAGGCGCCAACATGATGAGCAGTGTAACTTGGCCCAACAATCAAACTGACCAAAACAAGTTTCATTCTAAGCTTTCATGAGGACACACAGCAGCAGACACCGAAACACAGGAAGGGTGAGAGGTCAGTTGGTAATTTGGCAAAGGACTGATGGAAACGCATCTTCTTAATGTTAATCCACTTCTGGGAACTGTTCCTAAAGCAAACACGGAGAAGAATCGGGGACCAGGATGGCGAGCTCACCAGTGCCCACAAACCCCAGAAGTGTAGCCTAACTATTCAGCCAAATAGGAAAAAGCCACAAGTCAGGATTTTTATATAACACAGAGTGTCGAGTGATCACCCAAAATCAGTGCTACCACCTGAGAAAGAAATTCTTGCATATGTTAAAAAAATCATAATCCTGATGTCCATAGGTGAAATCATCCTGTTATGTTTGTACACATTGTGGTTCTAATTAGGTAAAAATTCTTATTAGCCCACAGAGAATTCACAGAATACCAAAATGGTAGCAACGATTTTCTCCCTAAAAGGAGAACAAAGTGACTTTGTACTGTCCTGTGCTTTCAAAGTTTCTATCACCAGTTTTTTTTTTTAAGATGCTTAGAAAATAACAGTGACTTTCTCAAGGAACTAAATAACTGGAGAGAGAGAGAGAGAGAGAGAGAGAGAGAGAGAGAGAGAGGAGAAAGGAAGAAATTTGGAAAACTGATTTTTCCCTGCAACTTCAGAGCTCTCGTTACCATCACTGAATGTCACTGGCGCCCTTGTTCAATGCTGTCTTTCTTGGTCGCCTGCTAATTAGGATGGTGATGGATGCATCTGCCACAGATAATGAAGTTATTTATAGTAACACTTGGAGCCAGATCTGCGCAGATGAATGGCTGCTCCCTGGACGTGTGCCAGCTGGGCAGCCCCTCCGTTGGCGTCAGAGGGCACCACTTAGTGTACTGGGAGAGCACCAGTGGGGTCATCCTTAGACAGGAAGCTGCATCTCCAGAGTTCTTCAGCTTCTACCTCCCTGTGCAGAAAGCCATCCCTACCCATCCCCATCTTGGCTTCAGCAAGTTGCCCCCAAAAGGCAGAAAAGGGGCTCCAAAGTTGGCAGCCCTGTACCTGCCACTCACGAGCACTGTCACCTCAAAGCAGTGACCAAGCCTCAATATATTGACATTAACGAGGGGACCACAGCTGCTACCAAGGGACAAAAACCCTTAGGATGTAGGAAGTGTATGGCCAGAAACATTAGCCTGACGTCATGACTTATTTGTTACCTCCTCCCTCCTCCTTCCCAAGGTAAGTAAAATAAAAGATGATAGCAAACAAGAAAGAGGCTTGGGGGGGTGGGGAGAGAACTCGGGGAGGCAGGAAGGGAAGAAGTCGAGAGCCACAAGGTGACATGTAGGCAGGCCAGTGCCCAGGGCACATGTGTGGGTGGGCGTCACCAACATGCAAGTGGAAGTAGAAGCAAATTTATTTAAAATAACTGGTTCATCTAAGGAGTACACTAATTGTCCCTATTTGAGAAAGAAAAAATACAAAGTCCTGGTCTTGGAGGATTTCAATTCCTATGCAGCAACACCATCACCTTTGACATAATTGCAGTGACCTGGAGGGCCACGGCCAGGAGCCTTCCTCGAGTTGTCCCTCTTCAATGTGTGGCTGCCCTTCTGTGTCTTTCTAGGGTGACCACTTAATCTTGTCAATGAAAGAGCAGAGTGGATCTAATGGGGACCAGGTAAGCATGAGGTGAAGGTGTCCAAAACCTGGCTCTGCAGCTTCCTGAGATGTTGGCTGGATAAATTGTACCTAATCGGCATGCGCCCACTTGCACAGAAGTCGGGATCTAGGTGGCGGGCACCCATCTATGGATGAGGCATGACTTTATCGGGTTTATGTTCACCTTGACACCTCTGTGGGACCGCACGGAGCACCCAGGAAGTCACGCATGCTCACTGGGCACTCAGACATGCGCAGGCGCACAGTGCTGCTCCATACTCGGCAGTGGGTCCTGAGCCCCAGCTGCGCTTAGAGTCACCGAGGACTTATAAAGCAAATCTGACACCAGGGCTCACTCCCGCGGCGCCGAGCTAGTTGGCAGGGACAGGACGATTCTTGTGCAGACAGCATAAAGGATCATGGGACAGGGAGCAGCTCTCAGACCCGAGCCCCAGCATCACCAGCAGGGCCCCCATGAGGCCTGGGAATTGCTCGTCTGCCAAGGTCTCTTAGGTGGCGGGCGGGTGTCGCTGCCGCTGGCCCTGTCTGAGGACTGAGAAAAGCTCGTGCCAGGGCCTCGGCCCCCTCCTGTGCTTCGGATTCATCCTCTGCGGCAGGAAGTGAGCCCTTGCATGTGTGCGCGGTCTGCGGACTTATGGAGACAATGTTCTGAAAGCCACCACCAGAAGGGACAGCTCGGTGCTGTGCAAGGCTCGGGGAGTACTGACCACGTGGGGAGGGTCTGTGACCCCCAGTGGGATGGTTCCCAGGAGCACGAAGAGCAGGAATGGCAAAGCGAAGTGGCAGCATGAGGCGTCAGGGGGGAAGCGGTGGACCATGGCGGAGGACGCATCTCGCAGGGCCTGCAGCTGCGTCTGTGCTCACTGACAGAAAGAACTTCTGAGGAGACCCCAGTCACCCTCAAAAACACAATGATGCGGACAGTGCTGCACCGTTTATTGTGACCACCCCAGTGGGGCCTTCTAGGGAAGCCCTTCAAGAGGCCCTGAGACAGGCGAGGCTGCAGGACAACCAGGGACAGTCGCGCGGATGGCACAGAGAGGCGCGAGAGTGGAGGAAAGGCCAGCGTGCCACAGGGTAGACAGAGGCAGACGCGGGCAGGGAGTGCTCAGAGCGCCCAGGAGGGCCTGCAGCACACCTGAGACTGAGCAGCCAAGAAGAGCTCGTTCACCACCACCTGAAACACTTGGGATTATAGGACGGTTCCCACCCAATAGTTCACCCGTGAGTCCTCACTACTTAAAGACGGACACCTTGTGATACACCGGGTCCCGATGCCATGGGTTGCCCTTCCTCTGCTGACTCAGAGTACCCCTCAGGATCTTGTTTCAGAGCTTCATCCGAGATCTGGCCTCATCGCACGCTACTGTGGGTTCTCAAGTGGAGGGAACGGGTATGGCTAGGCTCTGGCCTCAGCGCAGAGCCTGGGTGTGGCTTTCGGGAATGAGTTCTGGCAGCAGCCAGTGAGTCGCGTGACTATCACCTCCCAGTGGAGTAGGAGATGCTCAAGTGTGCAAGCTTTAAGTGCTTGAGCTGTTACTGACTTCCAAGGGCTCCTGCTTTCACGGTTTTTACCTGGTGTACAAGAGGTCGGACGCCGGCGAAGTGAGGTTTCCTGCCAGGAGGGAACGGTGGCAGAACGCAGCAGGCCTCTGCGGTCTCCCCACGCTGTCCTGCCATGCCTGGCAGTTCGGTGCCCACGGGCATGTTCTCACTCAAGGAGTGGGCATTGGCCTGGAGGGACCGCAGACGCGGCTGGGAGCAGGGGTCGAGGCGCTCTGGCTGCCGTGCGCAGGGTGCATTGTCCAAGCTGCCCCCAGGCCTGTCTGGGAGCGGGTCGGCATTCCATCTCTCAGTGTCACAGGCTGGTGGACGGTGGGAGAAGCTTGCACCCGAGATTCAGCAACAACTGGGACAGGAGGGGCCCAGGAAGCAGAGATCCTGTGGTCAGGATTTTCAGGGGTGGAGCAACCCAGCAGGAGATGAGGGTACAGACAGCACCCACGAGGAGGAGAAGCGATCCCAGAAGGTCCCCCAGGTGCTGTCAAGCATAAAGATCAAAAATCAAAGCTGGCAAGATAGCTCAGCAGACTAAGCACCTGCTTTGGCCAGTGCAGGGATCAGGGTTTGATCCCCATTCTCACGAGCCGGGCTTGCCCCACAGCCCAGCCGCCCATCCCCCCAGCCCCGAGCAAGTTGAGTCAGCTATTGAGTCCCAGCATGGTGGCATATGCCTGTAATCCCAGCTCTGGGGAGCATCACTCTCAGTCTGAGCTGCTCAGCAAGACCCTGTACCAAATACATAAATGAAAAAAAAAAAAAAAAGTATTAAACCAAGCAGCTCACTGTGAATGGCAGCTCTGGATATAGAGAGCTTTTCCAGAGTCTGACACCAGCTTGGTTGCCTGCTAATGATAAACCAAGGAGAGAAGACAAATCTAGCTGAGCTTGCTGGTCAGCGAAGTACTCATTAATTGAGGGTTGGTAATAAATGGCTGTTATTTAAGAACTCCTAACGAATACCTGGCTGTCGAGCTATGACAATAGTCCGTGAAATACCTGCTGTGCCCACGGTGACTCCCACAGACCTCCTCAACAGGCGCTATGTGTTATGTGGAAGGAGCGCCGCATGCAGCTAGCCGAGAAGGAAACGCGCCCACCTCTTCTCAGGCTGCCCGGGAGCCCTGGGGGCTGGGCCACCAGACTCGCTGGCCCACCTACCTAGCACACTTTGCACAACTCAGCGTCCTCACCCACAGGTGCCACCCCCAGCTGCCCTGCGCCCCTTGTGAACACAGTCTTTCATCTGAAGTCCCCGGCCACCCCCTCTGGCTGTTCCCATTTGTTCCCGAAGCACACTTGACTGGGCCTATTCCATGCATCTCCTCCTAGAGTACATTTTTAAATTTAAACATTCCCGTTGTTTGTCAGTGATGCCTCTTAGCATGGAGGTCTCCCAGAGCTCAGCCTTCTCTGCCTGGACTCTGCCACACCCCTGGATCCTGCCTGGCTGTCTTAGTCCTGGATAAGTGCCTTAGGTCTGTGGGAGTTGCAGTAGAATGAGATTTAAGGCCGATTTATGCTAATGAAATATTCCCGAACTGAAGCTTACCTCTAACTTACAGAACTAGAGCAAGAAGATAGAGTAGAATACCCCCACCCTATATCATGCTGACCACAGAGTTCCTTTGCCCCATTCTCTGCAGTGTAGTGAGGCCTGCCTTCCTCTTCTGGTCAGGTCCTCTGCCACAGGACATCCGGACACGTCCTCAAGATGCCCTGCAGAAGTCCTGCTGTGCCAATGTCCATGTGGACAGCTCCTGACCACATGAGAACACACTGGGCATTGACGCAGAGCTAGAGAAGCGCTGGAGTTAGGTAGCAGAGTAAAGCGGAGATGCTTTTCCTGTCTTGTTCCTAAGGGGAACCAAAGCCACCAGCAGATCTCAGGCTACAGATCTCAGGGTGGAAAGAAGGTGCCAGGAAATTGATCTGGGCTGAGGAAGCAGATTACCTGGCTGGTTAGAAATGAGGTAGGGGATGATAAAACAACCTCCTCCTATTTTTTAATCTGTTAAAATTAGTTTAGCTGCCCCTGTTCCCCTATAAAACTCATTTTGCACACACAGAATTCTGCTTTGATTCTGTTTTGTACAGACACTTCTGTACACTTCCAAATAACATCCTGAATGGAATGCAGCATCCTAATGAATGGTAAGCACATAGATACACATGTTAGTGAATCCAGCCAGTGGGGCAATTTCTTTCCACTACTTGGAAGAAAAGACCCTGGCCCTGGATCCCAGAGCCACTCCAAGCCCCTCTGGGGAAAACGCAGGAGCAGCCACACAACCTTCACCGGAAGTGAAATTTAAACTCTGCCAGATCTGGACACCCCTCCTCTCCCCCCACCCCACCCCCACTCCCCTCCGCCCTGTGCGTGAAGCCCTGCTGGAAGATGCTGCTGCACTCTGGGGATCTGTTTGCCCTGCTTCAGGATTTTGTCAGGAAGGTTCATTTATTCCCAGCTGTGCTGCTGGCTGACTTCAGAACCTCTGCCTTCAGTATGAGGCTCTGGGGACCGGAACACAGGCTGCTGCCTCCTAACCAAGTACAAGGGGGGGCTCCGCTGTGTCAGCCAGCATTTGCCCCTTCACAAGTCTTGAGCTTCCAGATGCCACCTGATGACAATGGAGAGGCTCTGCCAGAGGTCTGGCTGTTGGGCAGCTCATAGAAAGTCACATAGAAGGGGGCCTGCTGCCCAGGTGGGTGTGTCTGCTCCACTCCGATGACCACTGCGTGGCAGAAGCCGCTCCTCAGTGGATCCCAGAGTGCAGGTCCTGGGGGCTGACTCAGGACACCAACTGCCTCGGGCTCTGCACCCTGGGTGTGGACTGTGAAGCCGCAGGAGCACTGCATTGTGAGGAGTCCTGGGACCCGCGCTAAGGCCAGGTTGATTCTGCCCAAAAGGTGTGGTATGCAGTAGGGATCTGGGAGAGGAGGGCTCTGGGTTCCCTTCTGAAGGCTGCTGAGCAGAAAATCAGAGGCTACACACTAAGGGGCAAGGTGGATGTGTCCCATTGCTTGGCTCTGATCTGCCACGAGTGTGGGTCGGATTGCAAGACCAGCCTTGGATGCAGTGCGCTCCTAGCATGTGGACCCACGGCACTCGCCGCTTCATAAAATGCCCACTTCAAGCATCAGGATGTGGTTTTCCATGACCGCTCTGTAATATAGTTTCCTAGTCTTTTTTATCGAATAAAACTTTTAAAATAAATTTCACATTTTTATCATCTCCACTGATTATAAATTCTTTCTTTAAGCAATTAGGTAATAAAATTTATAAAACAGTGATTTTATAATCATCCAAAATGTAGAGGGAAGTTGATATATTTAGATTCTTCAACAGCTATCATATTGACAAATAAAATGTTTATGGATTTTTAAATCCAATTGAACATTTTATAGCCATTGTTTATAATTTTATTTGTGCAAAATATAATAGTTATCTTTTGTTATTTCATTTTTATATTATTTGTTTGTTATCAAAGTCTCTTCCATGTACTGATGATTTAAGGGCAACAGTGAAAAAGGCCTGGATCAAGGTGCTTACCTCTTGGTCAAGGTGACAACGATAAACAGAATAATGATTTAAAGTAGTTGGTGTGTCACATAGTGACAAGTAAG